>PISX010020324.1:0-36016 GCA_004024625.1 Mellivora capensis | reverse complement strand
GGAGAAGGGAGTTGAGGGAAATTGGGGGGGAGATGAACCATGAGAGACTATGGACTCTGAAAAACAACCTGAGGGTTTTGAAGGGGCGGGGGGTGGGAGGTTGGGGGAGCCAGGTGGTGGGTATTGTGGAGGGCACGCATTGCATGGAGCACTGGGTGTGGTGTAAAACTATGAACTCTGTTATGCTGAAAAGAAATTTTAAAAAAATGTATGAGGAAAGAAGTAAATAGTAGAGATGAAAAAAAAATATTTGGAGTTCTAATCATAATTAGGGATATGGGAAGCAAAACCAGATAGTAAAACTTAATAAGACAACAGTAATTACAATAGTGTAGGACTGGCATAAAAACAAAGTAATCATTGGGTCCAGAGGTCCAGGAAAGGTACTCTGGCATAAGAATTCAACAAAAGAAAGGGTTCTTCATGAATTAATTTTATCTGTAGTCATTAAATCTCTAATACCTAAGTGAGCAAAAGATGTGAAGAGATCATTTGCCAGAGAAGAAATACAACAAGCAAAAAAGTTTTCTATGATTGAAGAAATTAAAATGAAAACAGTAATTAGAGAAACAAGACAGAGGATTATAGGGAAAGGGAGGGAAAAATGAAACAAGACGAAACCAGAGAGGGAGACAAATCATAAGAGACTCCTGAGATTAAAACTCAGAAAACAAACTGAGGGTTGCTGGAGGGGAGTGGGTGGGAGGAATGGGGTGGCTGGGTGATGGACATTGGAGAGGGTATGTATTATGGTGAGTGCTGTGAAGTGTAAGACTGATGAGTCACAGACCTGTACCCCTGAAACAAATAATACACTATATGTTAATTTAAAAAATGAAAACAATAAAGTTCTGTTTCTCATTAAGGGGGTAAAGACTTTTATTGGTTAAAATGCCACTTCTATCGATGGCATAGTGAAATTGATGCTCTCCTTTTCAGTCATCATCTCCCTTTCATTGCTTTACTTCATCATTCTTGAGTTAGTAGTATCGTACATCTATCCTTCAGCAAATCCTACTAGCTCTACCTTTAATATATATACAGTATCTAAACTTCTTCACTATTACTGTCACGGTCCAAGCCCCGAAGCCTTCTTGCCTGATTTATTGCAGTAGCCCCTAATTTGCTTCTCTGCTTTTTATCTTGCTCCCTTACAGTCTCTTCTGAAAATAGCCAGAATTACCAGTTTAAAATGTAAGTCTGATCATGTCATTCCTCTGCTCAGTAGCCATCAATTGTTTCCCAGCTCACTCAGGATAAAGCCAAATTCATCATAAGTCTACAGATCCTGCATGATTTAATCTCCTACCTTTCCTTTCTGACCTCACCTCCCACACTACCCAACTTGCTTTCTCTGTTCCAGTCACATTAGCCTCCCTGTCTTTCTTATAGTACATCGAGTGTGGCTCCCACCTCAGGGCCTTTGTACCTATGGTTATTATGCCTGTGATGATTTAGCCCAAAACACCTTCTCAGCCTGTTCCCTTTATTCTTTCAGGTCTCTGTTCAAATGTCAGTGAGATCTTACCTGACTCCCCTTTATAACACAGTTCCTCTCATTCTTTCTGAAGCCCTACCCTGCTTGATTTTTCTCCATAGAACATGTCACCATCTAAGTTATATGACTACATGCATGCTGGTTTTCTTTGGCTTGTTTGCATTTTCAGTTAAGAATTACTGGGCACTTCCCTTTTTTTAAGATTTTATTTATTTTATAGAGACACAGTGAGAGATGGAACACAGCAGGGAGAGTGGGAGAGGGAGTGGTTTTCTTTATCCAGCTAGATTATCAGCTCCATAAGAACAGGGACTTTATTTTATTCACTGCTATATCCTTAGCACTTAACAAGTGCCTGGCACATAATAAGCACTCAGTATTTCTTGAATGAGTAGATTGATTGAACCTTTTTAGAAAACAACTAAAGCATGGTTTAAAATCCTTTTTTTTTTTAAAGTAAGAGGATGATGAAGTACATTCTGTCCACTTGGTAACAAGAGAAAGCTCTGCATGTGGTAGTATCTGAGAGGATAGGGTCAGAAGCAGTAATGTTGGTCGTTTCTCTCTCTTAGTAAGAAAAGATGATGGGAGAAAAATTTCCAAGTATAGAGGAAGTTGTAGAATAAGGAACAAGCACTATTTGTTGGCAATCTTTGAAAAGATTAGGTTGATGGAACCAAAAGTTTGGTGCAGGGCAGTAGCACAAAATAAGGTTGCAGGTGGATGGGAACAGATGTTGAAAGGCTTGAAAATAAGTTAAAGGGGGCATGGTGCCTTACTTACGGAGATCAATAGTGTGAATTCTTGAACTGTGAGGGTTAAAAAACTATCTGAATCTAAGCTTGTTGGTGTCGTGTAAGGTGGCAAGGAGGGCAGAGTAAGAAATACCAACTGGGAGACAGTTGTAACAAGGCAGAGTTGAAGTACTCCAGGTAGTAAGGAGTATAGGCCATGATGAAATAAAGACATGAATCAAAGATAAGCAGTAATGTGGCAAAGAATAAGGCTTGGTGACTAACTGCATATGGGATGCAGAAGAGGAAATAAAAGGTTCTCTCAGGATTAAGAAATCATATTTTTAAAATTGTTTTCTTTTTTCATTACAGGTTTTTCATTCACCAAAAAATGGATCATTTAATTCTTTGGAGGACTCAGTTTTCACAGTACTTCTGTACTGCCAACTAAGATTTATGAGAGTAAATTTATGACAATAAATTTCTGCATTAAAAAACTGCTGAAGAACTAAAAGAGGATTTTATATTATAAAATCCTACAGTATCATATTACTAAATAAAACTAAAGAGCACAATTATTAAATTATTAGACTTCCTAATACAAGCGCACATGTGCAGTAGCTACTGTATCCTGACAGTTACCAAACCTCAAATTTAAATGGTTTTTCTTTTGGGAAAGGTCATTACATTTTCAAGAAACCACTGAACTTAGTCATCAAGTATATTTTCAGCAGAGTGTAAATTAGGAGAATTTACTTGAAATAAGTACTAGAAAATTCAGTTCACATCACTGAGTGGATTCGATATTATGGCAGCAACTTACAGACTTGTGGTCAGTACTGTGAACCACTACAGCAGTGTGGTAATAGACCGGCGTTTTGAGCAAGCTATACATTATTGCACTGGAACCTGCCACACCTTTACACATGGAGTTGACTGCATCGTGGTACATCATAGTGTTTGTGCAGACCTCTTACACATCCCTGTGTCTCAGTTCAAAGATGGGGATTTGGGCTCTATGTTTCTACCCCATGAAAACGGGTTTTCCTCAGCTGAGGGTGACTGTCACCAGCAGGTCCTAACAGGCATACCCAGGGTCAAGAAAGGATCTGCCTTTCAGAACACCTGTAACTTAAAGGACATTGCAGGAGAAGCAATCAGTTTTGCCAGTGGAAAAATAAAGGAATTTTCCTTTGAAAAGCTCAAGAACTCTAACCATGCAGCTTACAAAAAGGGAAGAAAAGTTAAGTCTGACTCATTTAACAGGAGGTCAGTTGATTTTGACTTCCTCTGTGGCCATTATAACAATGATGGGAACTCCCCATCCTTTGGTTTACTCCGGAGTGCCTCAGTTGAGGAAAAATCTTTGTCCCATAGAAACTCGCTTGATACAAACCTAACTTCAATGCTTCTTCACAACTTCTCTGAAGAAGACCTGGTTACTCAGATTTTGGAAAAACATAAAATAGATACTTTTTCTTCTGGAACAGACATAAAGATGTGCTTGGACATCTTGCTGAAATGCTCTGAGGATTTGAAAAAATGCACAGATATCATAAAACAATGCATAAAGAAAAAGTCAGGGAGTAGCATCAATGAAGGAAACAGCAACGATGCCATTTCTAGCTCTGATACTGTCTATGTGAATGTAATGACCAGGTTAGCATCCTATCTGAAAAAGCTGCCATTTGAATTCATGCAGCCTGGAAATAATGAGGCTATAGATTTAACAGAACTGGTCAGTAATATGCCCACTTTACAACTGACTCCCTTTTCCCCAGTATTTGGCACTGAACAGCCCCCTAAATATGAAGATGTTGTCCAGCTCTCAGCCCCTGACTCTGGACAATTTCAAACTATAGCACTGCAAGATGACAAACACAGTTCTAGGAAAATAGACCCAGTAAAATCCACTCCAAACAATTCTACAAATCCCTTATGTAACCCTGAGATAAGTGATCCCAGAACTCCAAAAGATGCCCAGCTTCAGTCTACCATGAACTCTTTAGAAAATGTTTCTTCTGGTGACCTAATGGAAACCCTTTATATTGAAGAAGAGTCAGATGGAAAGAAAGCATTAGATAAAGGACAAAGGACAGAGAATGGACCCGGTCAGGAGGTGTTAAAGGTAAATGAAGATAGAACAGAATTTTCAGACTGTGGTACTCCTCTTAAAAAATGTTCTGCCTTAGTGCGAAATGAAAGTGGTAAGATATTTGAGAAACCAGTTGTTAACCTATGTGAGGAAGACCTTAAATCAAAAGTTCCTAAAATTGAAGAGGGAGACCACAGAGATTTTATGAATCCTAATAGTCAGGAAGAGATAGATAAATTGTTAATGGATTTGGAATCATTTTCACAGAAAATGGAGACCTCTCTAAGAGAGCCACTTACCAAAGGTAAAAGCTCTAACTCTCTAAATAGTCATAGTCCATTGACTGATCAGCTTCCTATAGATCTTGAGCCCAAGTCTAAAGTCTCTTCACCCACCGAAAAAGTCTCCCCTTCTTGTCTAACAAGGATTATTGAAACCAATGGACACAAAATAGAGGAAGAGGATCGAGTCCTCTTACTGCGAATTCTAGAAAGCATTGAAGATTTTGCTCAAGAACTAGTCGAATGCAAATCAGGCAGAGGGAGCCTATCACAAGAAAAGGAAATGATGCAGATTCTACAGGAAACCTTGACAACCTCCTCCCAGGCCAGTTTACCGGTCTGTAGAAGTCCTATTGGTGATAAAGCCAAAGATACTACTTCAGTAGTTTTGATTCAGCAGACTCCAGAGGTGATCAAGGTAAGAACCAACAATCTTGAGTCCCGAGAATTAGCCAAAGAAATGTTTTAATCTGTGAAAAACTTATAAAGAAAAACTATTTCTGTTGGCCATTTTCTTTTCTACTAAAGTTCCTGCCTTAGACTAGGCATGGTCTTAGTTCAGTGAAAAAAACTAAAAAGCAAGGGCTTTAGAGTCAGCCAGACTGGTTTCAGCTGCCCTCCTCACACGTTTCATCTTCCTAGCCCTGTGACCAGAGGAAAGTTACTTAGCCTTAATATCCTCGTCTGTTTATTAGAAATAAGGATCAAGGTAACTTAGGTAAAATGCAAGCAAGGTACCTTACACAATTAGGCATTTAATATTAGACTCATCCTCCCCAGTCAACCAGTAGGCCAGTCATTAATACATACATGTACAGACTATAAGGTGCAGTGTGAGGTACAAAAAAGACAGGACATGATTTCTTAAAGACCTTAAAATCTAGCTAGGAAAACACAACTAACATACTGGAAGGAATTCATGAACATGTTGGCCCTTCTCTAAAAGTATTGTTAGTGCAATAGGGTCTTCAAAGAAAGGTAAAGACTAGAGTGTATAAGATTTGCTTCTTCATGCAAGTGGGAATAAATACCAATCTAAGGTCATAGGATAGTAGTATTTTCAAAAGGCTTTGAATTTACCCTGCTGATAGTTTTGCTTTAATAACCCCAAAAAGGCAGTTATCTTCCCACTCGTGTGTATGTCTTAGCACAACAGTTATTTCTTGTTCATTTTATGTATCTAACATGAGTCGGCGATGGGCTTTGCTCCATCTCACTCAGGGGCTCAGAGTGATAGATGCTCCGTGTTCCTACAACTGTCCCATTGCTCCATCGGGAATATGGCTTAAGAATTCACTGAGGAAGGGAAAGAAAGAGATGTTGCTTTTCACTGCCTTATTCCTACCTGTGATGCACTTTGTTTCCACTCACAGTGCAGTGATTCCAGCCCAAAAGCTAAGAAACATAGGGAAGCACGTAGAATATACTTGGTGAGCACTGTCTCTACCTCATGAATGATGTACCTTACGTATATGAAGTCAAACATAAGGCCAGTTAATGAAACAAGTTGTAAAATGATATGAATTCTTAGAGATAAGTACATGGTACAAAAAGTATGAAGAAATACATGGATACACCAAATATAATGTCCAGAACAATGATTAATCCCTGGGAAAAGAGGAGGGGTGGAACTGAGGAAGGATGTACAGAGGACCTCAGTAGTGTTAGTAATCTGGTGATAGATCATAAATATTTTTCGTGTTATTTTTATGCTTTTTATGTATTTTTAATGTAATTTTTTTTTAAATTGGGTATTAGAGGTGGCATATATGTGGACAAGTTAAAAAGGAAGCTAATGTTAATTTTAACATTCTCATTAATATTTTCATATAAGTAGGAAAAAAAGTATATTATGATCAGATGAATAATTTTTACATTGTATTTATTCTGTGGTTGTGCCAGGGACATTTTTAGTTACCAGTGACAAGTACTTAAGTTTAAAACTATACATACTTAAGGTTACAAAATGATGCTTTGGGTCTAAATATTCTCAAACATTTACCAAGCATTTCTGTGAAATTTCTGAGTCTCCTTATTCATTGATTCACAGTTGGTAATATCTTTAGTTAACTTGGTTGATACTGGGGGCAAGAAACTGGAAATTAAAATTTTAAATTAATAAAATTAAAAACAAAAATAAGAAAATGCTTTCATGTACATAAGTGATATTAATGTGCTGAATATTTTATAAAGAAAATACCTATATAGCAATCTCAAAATGGTGATAACATAACCATTCCTTTTTTTTTTTTTTAAGATTTCATTTATTTATTTGACAGACAGAGATCACAAGTAGGCAGAGAGGCAGGCAGAAGGGCGGGGTGGGGGGAAGCAGACTCCCTGCTGAGCAGAGAGCCAGATGCAGGGCTCGATCCCAGGACTCTGGGATCATGACCTGAGCCAAAGGCAGAGGCTTAACCCACTGAGCCACCCAGGCGCCCCAAGAACTAACCATTCTTGGGAGCTAAGGCATGCTAAGACATTTAGATGTTTTTTCTCACTATCTTCCCCTAAATAACCTGTCTGCTCATTCAAAAAAAATTTACCTTTTCTGCTGACCTATTACAATGTCTAACAACCATTATAACCAGAAACTTACTGTAATACAGTGTTTTGAATTTTATTTAACCCTCCTCCCCCATTATCTTCTCTGAAAAAAGAGGGAAAATTCTTCTAAAGGAGATGAGCTGCAAAAAGTAGAAAATGTGAACCTGAGGCTAAGAATAAGTCCTATGTAACACCACTCCTATATCTTGGCTGACAGCTCGTGAGCATGTACCCCCAGAACGTTCCCAATCTAAATACACCCAACTAAAAATCCCGCACTTGGGTCTGTTGGTTTCCAATTTTTTGACAAGTATGGACTGAGGTCAAAATCTTATTAAAAGACTCACCCATAGAAAGGAGAACCCTCTTACATTGTTGGTGGGAATGCAAACTGGTGCAGCCACTCTGGGAGATAGTATGGAGGTACCTCAAAAAGTTAAAAATAGGGCTGCCCAGCAGTTCCACTACTAGGTATTTATCCAAAGATACAAAGGGGCACATGCACCCTAATGTTCATAGCAGCGATGTCCATGATAGCCAAAATATGGAAAGAACCTAGATGTCCATTGACAGATGAATGGATAAAGAAGTGGTATATATATGCAATGAAATACTATGCAGCCATCAAAAAGAATGAAATCTTGCCATTTGCAACAACATGGATGGAACTAGAAGGTATTATGCTAAGCAAAATAAGCCAGTCTGAGAAAGGCAAATACCATATGATTTCACTTACGTGGAATTTAAGAAATAAAACAGATGAACATAGGGGAAGGGAAGGAAAAATAAAATAAGATGAAAACAGAGAGGGAGGCAAATCATAAGAGACTTTTAACTCCAGGAAACAAACTGAGGTTTGCTGGAGGGGGAGGTTGGTGGGAGATAGGGTAAATGGGCACTTGATATAATAAGCACTGGGTGTTATATGCAACTTACGAACCACTAAATTCTACTCCTAAAACTAATAATACAGTATGTGTTAACTAAATTGAATTTAAACACAAAAATTTTTTTAAATATTTTATTTATTCATTTGACATACAGAGATCACAGGTAGGCAGAGAGGCAGCCAGAGAGAGAGGAAGGGAAGCAGGCTCCCTGCTGGGCAGAGAGCCCAATGTGGGACTCGATCCCAGGACCTGGGATCATGACCTGAGCCGAAGGCAGAGGCTTTAACCCACTGAGCCACCCAGGCGCCCCTAAACACAAAATTGTTTTTAAAAGACCCTCCCTCACTCTTTTAAATAAGTCCCATTATCATAGAATAGAATAAAATTCTTAAAGTTTTTATTTATTTATTTATTTGAGACAGAGAGAGAAGAGCACAGAGGGAGAGTGGGAAGAGAAACAGACTCCACATTGAGCAGAGAGCCTGATGTAGGGCTTGATCCCAGGACTCTGAGGTCATGACCTGAGCTAACGACAGACCTTTAACTGACTGATCCACCCAGGTGCCCCACAAAAGAATAAAATTTGATGAGATTTCTTTTTGATAAAAGTTGAAAATAATTTGTGAAAAGCTAATTTAAAGAGAAAGGTAATATAAAATGTTTAATTCCTGAAAATAGCTAATGAAAGAAAATAAAACCATCTTTCTTGACTCAGTTGGCTTCCTGCTTATTCTTTATTTTTTTTTAGTCTTTCTGTGCTTCTTATGAAATATTTTAAATCAGGAGTTAGCAGATGTTTTCTATAAAGGGCCAGATGTAAATATCTGAGGCTTTGCAAGGTCACAAATTCTCTGTCACAGTTTGTCTTTTTTTTTTTTTTTAAACAACACTTTAATAATGTAAAACTACTCTTAGCCCCAAGCCTTAAAAAACAGGTAGTGGGCCAGATTTGGCCCACAGAGTGTATTTTGTCAATCCCCATTTTACATAGAAAAGCATAGTGAATGACAGAAAAAGCATTCCTTATTACCTACCACTTAGCTTTGCCAAATATTAACATTTTATCATACTTGCTTCAGATCTTTATTTAGTATTTTTTTATTATCATCATCGTTTTTTAAAAAATCATCTCAGATATAGTTGAAATCCCCCGGGGTCCCTAACCTAGTATTCTCTCTCCTTTCCAGAAGTAACCACTGCCCTGAATTTGGTATTTATCTCCTGCAAGTTTTTATATAGTATTATTTGTCATGTTTTTATTCTTACAGTGAGAGAGTGAACAAAAAGTAATAGGAAATAAAATTTGAGAGGTAAATTGGGGCCAATTTATGAATGACCTGTATGGTATGTTAAAAACCCTTAGGGTGAGGAGTTAAAGGTTTTTAAGCAGAAAAGTCCCACAGTATTTTTTTAAGAATAATACATTTTTAAAAGGATAATAAATGTTAAATTAGGCTTTTTTTTTTCAATTTCTTAGACAAATTTACCAGTTGTTCAAAACATTTCAATTAAAAGCTTTATGGAATGGGGCATATAGGAAGTACGTTGGTGACTGAAAAGAAAGATTGACTTGAAGATAGTATATGTTACTAATATTTTAACATTGTTTCAAAATAATTTCTCAAGAGTGAGCAGTATTAGTTCAGATGTTTTTTGCCCGAAAATAAAATTCAAACCTGTATTGGGAGTGATAAGCAAATAGAAAATATGTTTGGTATTGAGAGATTGATATCTAGATACTGGTCTAGATCAGGAGTCAACAACCTGATGCCCAAGGACTACATCTTTCCTGTGACCTGTGTTTGTAAATAGTTGTATTAGAACACAGCTGCACCCACTTGTTTACATATGATCTGACTGCTTTTGTCCTCCACCTAAAATGAGTATTGAAAGACCTTAAAGCCTGAAATATCAACTATCTGGCCATTTATAGAAAAAAGTTTGTGGACTCTTCAGCTAGATATTATTTGACTATAGATCGGCAAAAGGTTTTTAATGAGGTTCTATGTGATATTTTGTTAAAGACATTGGAAATCTTGGCAACATCATTAAATATCAGTAGTAAAAACTACCAGTGATTGTCAGCAGTCAGTACACCAATAGAAAAAGCAAAATAAATGAGCGCAGCGTTTGGAAATTCTTCATCATGAGTTCTGATCTTGGGTTTTGATCTACATAGATTCCCCCCACCCCCAATGATGACCCATCTCTTACTTTCCCACTTGAAACAGTTTCGTTTTCATCCCTTTCTAACTGTCAAATTATTGATATTATTGACTAGCGAATGAACATTTAGTACATGCTTTCTTCACTAAGCCTCTAGGTGACAGCAAACAACCTGTAGGTTTTAGAATAGCTGAGGTGTGAAGATGGGCGAAAATGAGTTATATAAGAAGAGAACAGCCTATGGAGGAGGGAAAGAGGGATGTGTCGGAGCTCTCAGAGGGTTTCATTATTTTGAATGAATGAATGAATTACTGAAAACATGTTTTGACATAGTTTGATAATTGATAATACAAAATTGATAATACAATTTTTTAAAAACACTTAGAAACTATAAAATGTTACTACAGTCGTTTTTGGTCTGTTTTTAGCCAAATGGAGCAATAGCCTGTTAGCTGATATTCACAACTTAATAAAACCTAGGCTCCCTTGAAAATTCTCTCTCCTTAATTTTGGTTAAAAAAAAAAAAAAGGCTAGGAAAAAAATTCTATTATTGTTTTCCTCAATTGAAAGAATGGAGGAAATGGGGCAGAATTCTTTAATAAAAGAAGAATTTAAGGTAAATAAAGAGGAAGATTTTTTTTAAAAGCTCTACTATAATATTTAAGTCTAGTGAAACCTTAAAAATTTCAACTAATTGTGGGGAAAACCTGTGCGAATTACTAAAAAGTACAAATTAAAATCTCAGTGTTTTTAAGAAATAGCTTTATTTTTATTTATTAATTTCAAGAATAAAGAGTAAAGGGGCACCTGGGTGGCTCAGTCGTTAAGTGTCTGTCTTCGGCTCAGGTCATGATCCCTGGGTCTTGGGATGGATGGAACCCTGCATTAGGCTCCCTGCTCGGCAGGAAGCCTGCTTCTCCCTCTCCCGCTCCCCCTGCTTGTTGTGTTCCTGCTCTTGCTCTCTCTCTGTCAAATAAATAAATAAAACCTTTAAAGAAAAAAAAAAAGATAGAACTACCACCAAAGTATTGCCAAGTGGGAACTTTAGCTAGACCTATTTCAGTAATGAAGTAGAGATCATTTATAGTCGTTAAAAAATTATTAAGGAAGACAATTTAGGTGATATAAACAAACTTTAAGCATTTCATGAAATGGACAGTCTCCTTTCAGAGAACTGCAAAATGGGCCATAAGGCAAAAAGCTTTTGTAAGCTGAAGAATAAAGAACAAGGAAGAGCCAAAGAGAAAACATTTGATTGGCTGGGGCCACATAGCCTTGCCTGTCATGAAAAGGCGCAGAGTTAGCTTGGCACTGGAGAATTGGCTATATGAATATATTGTGTTTCTGGTCATTATTATATAATAATAATCGGCAACAAAACAATCCCGTGGTTTGGACAGTATAAATGAACCAGGGTACCCATAACCCAAACCAGCTAGAATCAAGTCAAGAAATCCTCCCCAAGGGGTAGATATTTCTTTAAGCCAGTTGGCATGTTTATGTATTTGTGTAACTGTATCTCCACTTCCCTAGAAATATTTATCTACTGAACTTGTTTCAGAAAGACTGAGGCATTGGAAATCATTCCAATTGGAAATTGGAAATCCAATTGGAAATTGAAAATTATAAATTGGAAAGATTTATAATAGGCAGAAAGAATTACAGGATTACGAGCATCTTTGCAAATTGAGCAGGCGGTTGGAGGATGGATTACCTGCTTTAGCAGTGGCCTGAAATATGTCAACAATGGCATTATCTTTTCAGGCATGGACAAGAAAAAAGTTGGACAAAAGAATCATAAATACCTTTATGGTATAAGATTTAGGAAAAAGATAGAGAAGGAATGAAGAAACATTCTTGATCTGATGTCTTGGAAGGAAGCAGTCTGCCTCCATGTCAGCTACTTTTTCCTAGTCAGTTAGATTTTGAGGTCTCTGGCATTCAGGACCAGATGTTTGGTGGAGCCTTCTTCAGTTGTGAAATAGGCATGCAAGGTTTGATGCCTTGTAATTTAGCAGCATTGTTGGTAGTTCAGAGTGGGTGGTAGGGTCCTTTCCATGAATCCCACCTTTAAAAAAGCAATAGAGTAATAACTATCCATAAATGACAAAAGACTTAAAAATGCCCATAGTTAAAGATCTGATAAGAATTCACTATTAGAATTGATAAGGAAATTTGGTTATTTCTGTGACATACAACATTTTAAGAGAACTGGAATTATGACTGGTAATATACCAGGACACATCAGATTTTTAAGAATTTCATAGAAATTCTATTTCTAGAATTTCTAGAACACTTAATAGCATGCATCCATACAAATACAACCTAAGAAGGTTTATTACATATTTGACAGTGTTTCCTATGTGATTTAACATACCAAATAAACCCAGTTAGTTTAACATCTCTTTTTTACAAGGTGAGAGACAAATCCTTTGAGATTTTCCAGGGACTCTGGCAGATCTTAAAGTCACTTTGAGGTAAAATGACTCCATTTAGAATTTGACTTGGGGAAGTTATCAAGATGTCAGAAGATTTGAAAATTATAATAAATAAGATCACAGGTCATTATAAATAATAGTTTTCTATTTAACCAAAGTGACAATAGAAGATTTTAAAGGTAAATACATAAGGTTACAGCATTGTGAACAAAATTTTAGCCCTTTTAATATTGAGAAGACTGGCTTTTCTTAAGTAATCAAAGACCCAATAAAGACAATGTGAAACATAGTAAATTTTTTTGGTAAGAAAAAGTCTTAGCTGACCAGGCAGATTACTTAAAAGAGAAAGAAAAAACTTTGTTTACAATTTTTTTATTTAGAGCAGATCAATCTAAGAAAACACTTTGTTTTTTTAACAGAGAGAAAACCAAATTCTAGTTTTGAATCAGTGCATCAAAGATACTAAAACTTTTTAACTCATTTTTTTAACTTAAATAAATCCATTCCAATCGTAGCTAGATTGACCACACATAAAGTTCCTTTCTCAGGATTCCTTTTCCATGCACCTTCTACAACTCTTTTATATCCATTCAGATTTTGTCCTAATTTTTTTCTTATTCTGGAACAATTATTTTACTTTTGAACAAAATTAATTTCTTTTTTCCTTTGCCAAAAAAGCAAAACAACAACAACAAAACCTCATGTCCTTCATACCCTATCCAAGCTCCACATTCTACTTTCCTTACCAATTTTTAATATATAGTTGTTTTCTTTTACCCGTATTATTTCAGTAATTTTAGTTATATATTTTGATTAAAATTCTTAACCCTTAGAGCCTTTAATTCCTAATGAAAACGGAGGAATAAGCAATAGTGGACTGTGGACTAGCAAATTCATAAACACGCTTCATAATTTCAAGAAGTATATTCTTTCTATAGTAAATTTTTCAATGTGGCACAACATGTGTTCAGTAATAGACCCAATTATTTTAGTTGCTCTGTAAAAGGAAGCCAGAAGTAGATAAACTATGTTTATTATATAAATAATGTAAAAAAAGTTTATAATGTAAGTAATGTTTCAGGGGCACCTGGGTGGCTCAGTGGGTGAAAGCCTCTGCCTTCAGCTCAGGTCATGATCCCGGGGTCCCGGGATCGAGCCCCGCATTGGGCTCTCTGCTCGGTGGGGAGCCTGCTTCTCCCTCTCTCTCTGCCTGCCTCCCCATCTACTTGTGGTCTCTGTCTCTCAAATAAATAAAATCTTTAAAAAAATAATAATGTTTCAGTAATTTATCTTATTTGGAAATAATCTAGATATTCAATGAATATCTATAATTTAACTTAATTCAGTATAATTTTAAGGTTTCAAGTTACCAAAAAGATTTTGGAAAATATCTTTAAATAGACATACTATAAAGCATAATTATTATTGAAAAGTCCATTTATAACTTAAACTTATATCTAATTTACATTTTCTTAACAATTATGAAACTTTCATGAGGCATTTAACAGCCATCTTAAATTATCTTTATTTTTGACAGATTTTGCAACAGAGATGGCATGAGCTCTTTGGACTTATAGTAGACTTAGGAAGAATAAAAGTTGTATGTCTGCATTATGTTTAATATTGACAGTTCTAAAGACATGCCTGTTTTAGTTAAACCAACAAACTAAAACTAGTTTTTCCTTCAGAGATTATCCTAGTCATGTAAACTTGAAAAACGTTTGGGTTATTGTCTGTGTTTCTGAAAGTATATTCTTGATTCATCTAGACACTTACATTTTTTTAAACCAATAGAGCTTCTTTACAAATTAATTTTGGCAGTACTATCTGGAAGTAGAAAAATGTCAGCCATCTGGAACATATAACCATAGATATACATAAACATACAGATAGACACAAATAGGGATTTACAGGTTTTGTTCTAAAAATTTAGCCATGAAACAGGTATGATAACGCAGAACTCACTAGTTTGTTTCAGCATTCCAAAATTCATTGTTAACTCACTAGTTTTTTATAAGAACATTTGGGTCCAATTGTGTTTCTGGCAGAAGGGATAAATTTTAAGGTTATCTTACTAATATTTGAGGAGAAGACTTTGAAGATTTTTCATTCACTGATTTCCTTTTTTCCCCCCTCCTTCTTAAAAGAATTACCTTGGTTCCTAGAGAAGACCAGATAGAACAAGTACATCGCAAAGGCACAAAGAAAGAATGAAAGTTCCTCCAAAAAGGAGTTCTGTTTCCTAATGCCAGAATTTTTACAGTATGCACAAGCCATTTGAGATGAATAGGGGAGTTTTGAGAATTGGTGAAAAGCATAGGTAGGCTTTTTCTGTTCTTGTAAAGGTTCCATTTGTAGGACAGTTGCTTTTAATTCCTCAAAGAATCGAGTTGTAACCTGAATGATATTAAGGTATTGACACACCCATCCAATTACATTATCTTCATTTTGCTCTTTTGTATCAGGGAGATCTTCAATTAGGCTAGAAATTGAAGATTTCTATGTTCTAGATTTAGACTCTTTGTCTTTGGAATGTTTTCCTTTCCCTTTAGGTATGAAGTTTCATTTAGCCTGGGGAGAAGGTCTAAAGAAAAAGTTCTATCAGGCTCTGAATATCAGCTCCCAATTTGGCCAACTTCTGACCATAGAGCTCCTTAAAAAAATCTTTCAAATATCTTGTCAGGTTTCAGCTGGGACAAACAGTGAATATTCCTGGCAGTACTAAACAACCCCTTGGATGCAAGAAGGATCCCTAAGAGGGTGCAAAAGATACTACCCTCCCAAGATCCAGAGCCATTCCCAAAGATAGCCAAAAGAAAGAAAGACAATTCCCCCTAAGAGCTGGCAGCAGTTGGTAGAACCCTAGCCACAAATGGAGTACAAGCCATGTTTTTCCAGCCATTTATTAGGCTTCCAGTCTGATGGTTGACCTGCCTGCATACACAATAACAGACAACCTGTGTGTGTGAAATAGGCAGAAAGCTAAGCCAAGTTCTGAAGACAAGTAAGGAGGGAAAGGATCAACAACAAATGGGTACCCCAAAACCAAATTTACAAGAGTATGCATTTAGAAAGGAGAAGACAGGGACACCTGGGTGGCTCAGTTAATTAAGCTTCTGCCTTTGGCTCAGGGTCCTGGGATCAAGTCCCGCATCAAGCTCATTTCTCAATGGAGAGCCTGTTTCTCCCTTTGCCTGCTGCTCCCTCTGCTTGTGCCCTGTCTCTCTCTCTCTCTCTCTCTCTGGCAAATAAATAAAATCTTTAAAAAAAAAAAAGGGGGGACAATGAAATTTTTACCTTCCTTTCTCAACTGAATACTGTGGAGATCCAGAACTGACTGTGTAAGAGTTCTCACCCTTTGCTGGCTTCTGCCAGTTTTCCTAAGATCTTTCTTATCTGCAGGCTCAGGAGCAAATGGGGTTTATCTACCAGAATTTGGCAAGGTTTTTCTTTAATTTTAGTTCCCTTTAGAATACTTAAGGGAATAACTGGTAGCAGTCTACTAGAGGATCCCTGAGAATCCCATTAACTCTGGGAGGAGCCCATATGGGAATTCTCCATCCGCAGCAGATATGGGAGGATTGACTTGTTGTGGGAAATTTGACAAGACCTCTGAGGACAATCTTTTTTCCCATCCTCATTGATTGCAAATGAGACGTCAGTTTCTAGGCTGGTGTTTTTATGATGGATCCCTACAATGGTATAACAGGGAGGCCCAGGTGTTTTAGGTCTCTGGACTTGGAGCTGTTGCAGTTTTAGGGCCACTAACTTGGCAGACTTTTGTTTACCCTCTTCAGAGTGGAAAAACAATCCAGATAGAGGATTACTAGAAAGAGTATTCAAATAAAGGAGGATAGAGGGGACTAGTAGGCGTTGTTTCAGTCTTACATTCTTTTGTTTTGGGTACTTCTTGTGTCTTTAATTTTTCATTAGCCTTTTTCAATGAATCTTTCAATGAAGCTATTTTGGAATTTTGAAGTCTTTTGGAGGCTTCCACCTGCCTGTTAAAATAGGCATCCCATTCTGTTTGTTTGATTTGAAAACCCTCCACTTTTAAGTGAACTTCTTAAATGAATGATCTTGTCTAATTGGAATGCTTTCCATATGGCTGTTGTAATTCTAGGCTGTCCTAATAAGATGTCATTTCTGTAGATACCTTCAACTTCCAGGACCGCAGTTCTTAGACATAAAATACACAGGTGCGTTGAAAGTTTGCATGCTTACTTCTTTGAAAGGAGTATCCCATTTATTTACCTAATCCTGGATCTCTTGGCACCAAATTAATACTTAAGAGGGATGTGCTGCTCAGTTGGGTACTTTGTGTGGTGTTGTACACTGTACCTTTGGTGCATGGTTTTCTCAAGGTTGGCAGGTGACCTGGTGTCAATCTAACCCATTCCAAGACCAACTTATCCTAGCACAGGAGTCTTAGAGTTAGGTGATGAGTGCTCTAACAGACTCTAAGTGCTTGACCTGTGCCCACCAGTTTTGTGGCTTTGGTTTCTGAGATTCCCATTACCAGTAGATTTTGTATTCTCTTCACCAGAAAATTCCTTTGCAGTGGTGGACACTCTGATGACTTCTACTCTTGCCAACTTTAGATTTTTATTTTGACAGTCAAAACAGTTCAGATTTCTTCTCTCTTTATTTTCCAAGTCCCCCAGCAGTTTATATACTGTGAACTTGCCTCAAGACTTTGTGAGTCCCCTAACAGCTGCACCCATTGTGGCCTCCTAATATAACTGTTCCAGAACCTCCTGGAAATTTCAACCCCAGAACCTTTTCAGGAACAGTATATACATATATACTTTTAAAATAATGTTTGTTTGGACCAGAGAGCTACCCACAGGGGTATGAAGCTCAAATCTGAGTGTGACTTACCACAGCTCTCAGTAGTGATGAGAACAGTGAACTCTCAAAGGGTTCAGCGGGTGCCTTGTCTGTACGACTTGTCCCGTAGGCATTAGCAGTTAGCCTTGGGTCTCATCTCTTTTCACCAAAAACTGTTAAAAGTGATTAAAGAAGACAATTTAGGTGATACAAACCTTAACACTTTATGAAGTAGACAGTCTCCTTTTGGAGAACTGAAAAATGGGGCATAAGACAAAGTTTTTGTAGAATAAAGAGTAAAGAACAAGGAAGAGGCAGATAGAATACATGTGATTGGCTGGGGCCACTTAATTAACCTTGTTTGGGGTGAGAAGGCTCAGAGTTGGCTTTGCATTGAATTGGCTGCATGAATATACTGCATTTCTGGTCAAGCAGAACTTTTGCAGGGACATGGTATCTAAGTTTCACTTTGCTTGACATGGCATTCAGGCAGGAATGGCCCGCTCTTGGGCCAGAAATTTATTTCAACATAGTTAATACGTAATTGGTATGCAAAATAGAGGTTGCTAAAATGCTTTAAATGCATAAAATAGTTTGTAAATAGTATAAGCATGCATAGCACACAGGAGGAGATAAAAATGAATCAGACATGACAAGCCTTTGTGGAGCCCACAGTCTAATAGGGGAGGTGCGCTGTTTACTATAATGGAAAGTAGAAAGAATAGATTCCAGAAGAGAGAAACAAATGAAGTCCTACAGGAACTCAGAGGAGGGAGAGATAACGTCTCAGTTTGTGGAATTCAAGGAAGTTTCTCTGGAGGAGATAGCATTTGGATATGGGTACTCCAACTCAATGTATTTACTTAAGGTGCTAGCTCTTGGTGCTATGACAGTGTCGATGACACTAAGATTTGAGGTTTATTTCTCCAGTGGCCATGAGAGACCATGGACCCTGAGAGGGGAGAAGGGTGGGAGGAGGGGGTAACAGGGTGATGGGTATTGAAGAGGGCAAATGCTGTGATGAGGACTGGGGTGTTATATTTAACTAATGAATCATTGAACACTACCTCAGAAACTAATTATGTACAATACAGTGGCTAACCAAACATAATTAAAAAATAAAAAAGTTTAATATCTTATTCGATTTGGAAAATTATTTCGTATATGCTGGATGTACAATTAATTTCAGTGATTCTAAACATCTATATTGAATGTAAACATAACCTGCATTCAGTATCCTAGTGTGAGATACAATAATTATCATTTGATTTTGGTTCTCCTGTTAGCTATAATAAAGCTACCCAAGGGTTAAAAAAAAAATTCTGATATGGTAAATATTGACAGTTGTAACCCACATAATCAAAAACTCTTTGGAGTCCTTGGTAATTTTTAAGAGCATAAGGAGTCCTGAGTCCAAAATGTGTGAAAATCACTGGATTTAGTACATTATGGTCCATGTAATATGGAGAATTATGCAGTCCTCAAAAATATCACAGAAATGTATTTGTTGATAAGGAAAAACATTCATAATATATTAAGTGGCAAAAGGTTACAAAATGGTGTGCTGTGTTACCCTATTCTTTTTTTTTTCTTTTCAGCGTAACAGAATTCATAGTTTTTGCACCACACCCAGTGCTCCATGCAATGCCTGCCCTCCATAATACCCACCACCTGGCTCCCCCAACCTCCCACCCCCCGCCCCTTCAAAACCCTCAGGTTATTTTTCAGAGTCCATAGTCTCTCATGGTTCATCTCCCCCTCCAATTTCCCTCAACTCCCTTCTCCTCTCCATCTCCCCACGTCCTCCGTGTTATTTGTTATGCTCCACAAATAAGTGAAACCATATGATAACTGACTCTCTCTACTTAACTTATTTCACTCAGCATAATCTCTTTCAGTCCCGTCCATGTTGCTACAAAAGTTGGGTATTCATCCTTTCTGATGGAGGCATAATACTCCATAGTGTATATGGATTATATCTTCCTTATCCATTCATCCATTGAAGGGCATCTTGGTTCTTTCCACAGTTTGGCGACCGTGGCCATTGCTGCTATAAACATTGGGGTACAGATAGCCCTTCTTTTCACCACATCTGTATCTTTGGGGTAAATACCCAGTAGCGCAATTGCAGGGTCATAGGGAAGCTCTATTTTTAACTTCTTGAGGAACCTCCACACTGTTCTTATTTAAAAATATATATGCATATGACTAAAAGATGATTCTAACTTTAAAAAGTATAGATCATTTCCCTTTATTGCAGAATGGAAATCTCTTGATTATAGACTGTAGGCATTTTTAGGAGATGGTGCTCTCTTGTTCACCATTGCACCCCTGGGCCCTATTGTAGAACCTCCACATACTGTTTAAATTCTGAATATTTGTCCTTACTCTTTAAGGAATACCTATACATCTCATTGTCTCGTTGTCCTTTTCTCATTCTTAAAATTTCCATCTTCATCCCCATGAATTTAGGTTGGAAAAGAATTTTTCTGGCCATTTAGTTTTTCAGCACAACTGTTTTTGTTTGTTTGTTTGGTGATGGTGGTGGTGGTGGTGGTGGTGGTGGTGGTGGTGTTTTGGGATGCCCAGGAGGGTCAGAGAAATATTTTGGGGTAGGCAGGATTTGTGCTGTTACTAGAACTCTGCTTTCTTGAATCCTGATCAGGAATCTATGCCTGAGATATCATTCCAGGGGAGAATAAAATGTCTTCTTAGGTTAATGATCTAACATTTTGGTTTTCTCAAAGTTTAAATATTATATAATTTTGTATATATATTTAAAAGTATAATAATTATGAAAATAAGATTATAGCAAAGCACACTTTAGGAACCTTATTGTTTATTCTGGAGTATTTAAAATAAATGTTTCTCTGTCTTTACATTCAGTGTTGATATCCATGCCTTCACTGAGATTAACCAGATTAACCACTGAAGGAAAATGTTTATTCTCCCCTAGCTTTAGAGGTGCTGATGGCTTCTTTGGATAGAGTTTGGATAGAAATGAAAACACTCAGTAAGATAGTTGGAAATCATCCTTCCTCCTAATTTATTTAACCACAGTGTGGATTAATAAAAGTAATGGGATCTGGCCAGTAGCAAATTTGAATTTGCAGAATGCGTTCTACCTGTATTTCCCCCTCTGCCTTTAGTGGCTTCTGAGGTCAGGTTCTTTTGCATCTCCATTTTTCCTAGGTGAATCAGCATCAGCTATCTCAGATATGTCCTCACCTATGTTCAAAAGAACTTGTAGATATGTATATACTGATAGAGAAAAAATGGTCAAGATAAAATATTAAAAATGTAAATTGCAAAACAGATGTACCAGTGTGATCACTTTTTCTTAATATGTTTGTGTGGACATAAAGAACTGGAGGGTAAACATGCTCCAAATTTTCCACATCCCCTAGAATTCTAGTAAAATGTGAGTCCCAGATATCCAGATCCTTCTGATGAGAGTAGTCCCTGCCTACCTTCCACACCACCCTTGGCAGGAGTGAAAAGGAGTTCCCAGAACTCAGCTTGTTCCTGTTACGCCCTCAGGCCTCCCTCACAGGTCTGCCCAATACTCACAGCTCCACCCCCTCTGCCTTAAGACCATCAGGACTAATCTAATTGGTTCTTCATCCCTGCTTGCGCCAATCACCATAAGAAGTCCAGGAATCCAGATTATCACTCTTCTTACCCTATTCTTGTACATGCTCTCTTCTCAGTCCACATCCAACCCTCCCAACTCCCGAAATCTTTTCCCCATGCCCTCTTGAACTCGTCATTCACTGGCAGAATCTCCTATGTTATCAGACTCTTTCTGAACGTTCCCTTTACTCCTTGTTCTAACTGAAATCCATCTCTCCCACAGTATAGCCATGTGAAATGTTGGCTTTTTTTTTCTTTCCCAGTTCACCCCCTTGCCCACTGGGTCTGAAGGGGGCAGTGAGTGTTCTTTCTTTTTATTGCTACTTCCAAACTATTCTTTTTCCTATCTCACTGAAACTACCCCTCCAATTTTGAACTGATGTCATGAGACTCACCACCCAGTACCCCTCCTAGTTGGAGTCATCTACTAACCCCATGTCATTTCCTTCCTTCCTTTTTTTTTTTTTAAGATTTTATTTATTTGTCAGAGAGAATGAGCGCACGAACAGTGGGAGTGGCAAGCAGAGGGAGAAGTAGACTCCCCACTGCCCGGGGATCCTGATGCAAGACTCGATCCCAGGACCCTGGGATTGTGACCTGAGCCGAAGGCAGACACTTAACCAATTGAGCCACCCAGGCGCCCCCCCTTATTTCTTGAAGATGTTCTCTCTTGGCTCTATGACGCTTCCCAATACAATTTTTGCTACAATTCTTGTGAGTTTTTAGTAGGTGAAGCAGCCAATACACGTTTCTCAGTTCCTTGATCTCTCCAGTGAATTTGTCTTCTGTCCTTCTTCAGCTACTCCTTCTCTGATTCTGTTTATGTCAGTGGTTTTAAAAGTATGGTTTCCATTCAATAGCATCAGCATCACCTGGGAGCTTGATAGAAATACATATTTTCATCCTAGTGTTCAATGATTCATTAGTTGCCAATAACACCCAGTGCTCATCCCAACACATGCCCTCCTTAACACCCAACACCCGGTTACCCCATCCCTCTACCTCACTCCCTTCTGTAACCAACAAAGTCTTATGATGTACTATATGCTGGCTAACTGAACATAAAAAAAAAATACATATTTTGAGGCCCTGCCCCTCACCTACTAAATCAAAACTCTAAGGATGGGACTCAACAATCAGTGGTTTAACAAGCCCTTCAGGTAATTCTGGTGCATGCTCTTGTTTGAGAACCATTGCCATAGTTCCTCATTAAAATCACTCTCTTGAATATACTTTCAGCTTCTTTACCTTACCCTCACTTTGTAGTAGTCGCCTGGAAAAACCACAGCTTACATTAAATTGTGTTCTCTGTCTGCTCTGAGCTTTTATTTGGCAGCTAACCTTGGCTAGAGAAAATCACAAAATAATATTGAGTGGTCTTTGCACTAAATTCATGACCATCAACCTCCAGTGGGCCTTCAGAGCTGTCTGGCAGTCCTACTACAGTTCTCTAATCCCTCACTTTCCCACTCTGCAAATGACTCATCCATTCTTTTCTGTTTTCTAACATCTCTTCCATTCTCACCCTCAGCTAATGATATTGTTTCCTATTTTACTAAGAAAAGTGAGCCAATCAGAGGGGGATCTTAAGCTAGCCCCCTAGCCATATCAGTACCCATATACTCTCTCCCTTTCTTTCTGTTACTATATGTGAATGATCTGGGCACCTAGGTAAGGCCAACCCCTGTACTGGTACTATAGATCCCATCTTCTCTCACTAACTCAGGGATTTTCTTCCCTGATTGGCCTTTTTTCTCCCACATTCATCAATTTTTCCCCATTACTAGGTCTTTCAATTAGCAGATAAACATGCTGTATTTCCCATCTTTAACACAAGGCATCCAAAAGGCACTTGGCATCCAAGAAGCACAATTCTGTCAGCTGTTATATTTGCAATATAATGCTTATCACTAGAGGTTTGACCATCAGTTCCAGCCTTCTCATATGACATCTGTGAATTGAGCCCTCACCCAAAATTACTGAAAAGTCACACAGACTCACACACACACACACACACACACACAACCAACAAAGATGGGCAAGGTATTTTATAGAACTGCTACTGTGTGTTCATTGACATGTAATGTCAGTGGATTGGAAACCCTCTATTCCTTCTAACTTTAGTTGTCTGATGTATTGATAGGCTAAAACTGAATTCTTATGCTCTATAATGAGCAGTCTCTAATTGAATTCCTGAAAGAGAGGGTAGAAGAAAAGCAGACTAAGGAGGACAGAGAACTCTAGGAACTAGAAGTTCTAGATATCCAAGAATTATTATGCCTAATAATTTTAGACTCTTAATTATCTCTTCTTGCCCCAGATCCTAAAAGAAGATCTACTTCTAAGTATTAGGAATACTGAGGGGCAAAAATATTTGATTTGTAGGTTCTTTCTGTTATTCATCATGGAATGTGTTACTGTCATTTGGAGGCAACTGAAGCAAGACGCAAAATGCTTATTAGACTGCCTGTTTTGCTGCAGCCAATAAACTTAAGGCTCAAGGATCAGGCCAGGATCAAAGAAGCCATGGATAAGCAACACCACACAACCTTTTCCCCCCCACCTCAGTATTCATTCTTTAAGAGTAAAATAACATTAATTACATAAAACAAGCTATTAAACAATGTGAAAACACCAAGTTAGAGCCTAAAGGAGGATATCAAAATTTAGGATTAAGAGTAATTAACTAATTAGCTTATAATCAATCTCTTAAAGCTCATTTGTAGTGGTATTTTAAGTAGTCTATGATTCCAAGTTATTACCTGTTTTAACTACTCTGCCAATTAGAGCCAGGTTGAGAAAGGCTTCTTTTTCTAGATATAATTTGCACAGTATAAAATACACCCTTCTGAAGTTCATAATTCAGTAGGTTTTAGTATATTCAACAAGGTTGTGCAGCCATCAGCACTATCTAATTCCAGAACATTTTCTTCATCTCCCAAAACCTGTATTCATTGGCAGTCACTCCCTATATCCACCTCCCCTCAGTCCCTGGCAACCACTAATCTACTTTCTGTCTATATGGATTTGTCTATTCTGGACGTTTCATGTAAATGGAATCATACAAGATGCAGTCTTTTGTATCTGTCTTACTTAGCAGAATGTTTTCAAGGTTCATCATGTAGCATGTATCAGTGCTTCATTCCTTTGAATGGTTAAATAATACTCCATTGTATGAGTATACCACATTTTGTTTATCCATTCACCAGCTGATGGACATTTGGGTTGTTTCCACTTTTTTGGCTATTATGAATAACTCTGCTATGAACATTCATGTACAAGTTCTTGTGTGGACCGAGAAAGTCTTTTGATTTAGTATTTTTAAGTTTTTCAAAACAGCCAGCTTCCTTTTTTGAATCAGAAATACCCTTCTGATGTAGCAGAGCTTCCTCTTAAATATGTAACTTTTTTCCCCCATAGCATCTTTTGAGCAGAATCTTTAGTGTCACTTCACAGTGACTCTCCTGTCTTTCTGGACCTTATTCTAACATTGAACACAACTGAGCTCATTTCCCAGGCTTGCTGTGCTGTGTATTTCTGTCACTCAGATTTTCACAGCTTTGCTGCCTCATTTACCCCACAGGCCTTTTTCACTCTAAGGTCTTGGTTGATGGTATCATCTCAGTCTTCATAGCCATGTTAGGCTGAGGCTGGTGAATGACTTGACAAGTTTGTTTATAAAATAAAGGCTAGACTTATTTTGGCACAAAACGTTGCATATACAGTATTAACTGTTTAGCAGTTTTTTACAAGTCAAAATAAATGATTTACTTCTTCAGGCAATTGTTCAAATTTTTCTCTATCCTATGTAATCAACCCTTTTTTTTTTCCTTAAAATATCCCATAGCACTGATTCTTTCCAGAGAAAGAAAGAATTAATATTGTATATCACCATTGTCTTCACTAAAAGGAATTATAATCCTTTCTGAAGAGGATTCAGAAAGCTCTAGAGAATCAAGCCTGAGTTTCAGACTAAGCCTCAAAGAATGAGTTCTACAAAAATGGAATGTATTGGGTGTCACACACAGCTTTATTCTTTCTCCTTCCCAGTCTCACCTTCGTTGAGAGACAAGCTTTCTAGACTCACTCCTAAGTTCTTTAGGTCCTTTCAGGACACAGTAAGAGAGCACCTTTTCCTGCTTTTCTTAGAAGCCTATCTTTAAAAATCCTTCATTATGGAGGGCACACATTACATGGAGCACTGGGTGTGGTGTAAAACTATGAATTCTGTTACGCTGAAAAGAAATGAAATTTTAAAAAAAAAGAATACTAAAAAAAAAAAATCCTTCACTTTTTCAGGTCACAGCAGAGCCTAGCCTTTCTTCCACTTAAGCTGGATAAGGAACTTGTAAAACTCTGTACCCAGGAACCCACCACAGCTGGTTCTCTTTGAGAAAGATTATCATCCTTGCTCTAGCCTGTTTCCTCTAGGGTAACATGTATGGAACATATAACAAACCCCAGTCTAGCAGCTGGATCTTGAGGTAACAAGTGATGGACCCCAGTCATCCCCAGAAGAGAGAGAGTATGAAGCTTTTTCATCCTCTGGTCAAGCTGTGTTCATACAGTTGCCTTGAAGACCCAGGTTGAGCACATTGTCCAGACAGAACAAACACGTGTCATCAGACAGGATATGCTCATGAATGGCCCATAAGCTAAGAAGAGATGCAGGTAGTTGTGCAGGAAAACACCTACTGTTGACTAGTTATCTTATTTGGATGGACTTCATATATGCTGTAGAAGGCAGGAGAAAAGATCACCTGGTTTATTTCGGAAGGACATTGGGAAGACCTTACAATTGACTCTTTACATTATAACTGCCCACAGTTCCACCCTTTCCATGGTCTCAAACTGAATTTATAGACTATGCATTAATAATTTTCTGTTCTTCATGCTGGGTAGCCCCTCCAGGGGAAAACTCTCACCAAAAAACACCCAGCCCCATGAATTGTACTTACTCTATGATAAACGTAGAGAAGAGAGTAGATAATAGGTCATGTTTGCATCAGTAGTGAAATTCCTTATACTTGATTTTTTTCCCACTAAAAAAGAGGTCACTCTAAAAACTCTGTTCTTTGCAACTATATTTCACTTATATACTTCTTGAAACTAACTCATTCTGAGATACCTTCTAGAACCAAACACATTTATTTCCATATAAGCACAAGTAAATAAGTAAAAAGCAAATAAACCAACCTCATGATAGTCTTTTTCCATCAATAACTTATTGCATGGACCAGTTCTTTCCTAAGCGCCATTAAGGGGCCTGTTCTTTTCTCCTTCTGATTTCTTTGGAAAGCAGTTAGATAAACAAAAACTACAGCTCACTTCATCATCAAAAGAAGTGGAGAGTGGGGGCGCCTGGGTGGCTCAGTGGGTTAAAGCCTCTGCCTTCGGCTCAGGTCATGATCCCAGGGTCCTGGGATCGAGCCCGGGATCGAGCCCCGCATCGGGCTCTCCGCTCGGCGGGGAGCCTGCTTCCTCCTCTCTCTGTCTCTGCCTGCTTGTCTGTCAAATAAATAAATAAAATCTTTTAAAAAAAAAAAAAAAGAAGAAGAAGAAGTGGAGAGGGGTGCCTGGGTGGCTCAGTGGGTTAAAGCCTCTGCCTTCGGCTCAGGTCATGATCTCAGGGTCCTGGGATCGAGCCCCACATCGGGCTCTCTGCTTAGCAGGGAGCCTGCTTCCCTTCCTCTCTCTCTGCCTGCCTCTCTGCCTACTTGTGATCTCTGTCTGTCAAATAAATAAATAAAATCTTAAAAAAAAAAGAAATGGAAAAATGTTTTCTTAAGAGTGTAGCAGAACAGGCTCTTTTTTAACTACTCTTCTGACTTGGAAACTTCAGAGACTTATGGGAAGTGAATGAAATGAAAGTATTTGTTTTTCTTTGCTCCAAATCAATATTATGCTAGGTATGGTAAGGGAAAGAATAAACCACTTATTTATTATCTCCATACCCTCAGCACCAAGTGAAGTGTCTGTGTAAGTGGCCAGAAAAATACTTGTTTGAGTGACTATAAAATTGACCTTACCCTCAAGAGTTTAGATTCTTGGAAAATAATTATCAGATCATAAAATATTGTAGTAGAAACCCTTTTACTAGAGCACAGTTGGGATTGATAATTACTCAGTAGGGAATCATAAACTCTGTGTATGTATTAAAAATTTTATTTTAACTCAAAACATTAATTTATTCAGATCTTTTGATAGAAGGCCAACACCTTTTCTTCGAGTGTCATTGGAAATTGGAGGTCCATAACATCTTTTTTTAATAAATCACATTCAATACATTTGTTGACTGATTTAGAATTTCTTTAAAGTCAAGAGGGAACTTAAGTCAGTAGTGAAGCAATTCAAATGTAGACTCCTCCCAGATTTTCATTATCTTGTCATTTATCTCACCCATAATATGTATTTTTACAGCAAAAAAAAAAAATCTTTTTTTTTTTTAACTAACAGCTTGCCTTTACTGAATCTTTTTTAAAATGATTTTTTTTTTTAAATTTGAGAGAGGAGGAGCATGCACGTGCCTGTGCGTGTACCAGGGAGAGCCAGAGGGGGAGGGAGAGGGAGAGAGAATCTCAAGCAGACTCCACTGAGCGCCAGCCCCACTCGTAGCTTGATCCTAGGACCCGGAGATCATTACCTGAGTGGAAACCAAGAGTCAGATGCCCAACTGACTGAGTCACCCAGGCATCTCTTTTACTGAATCTTTATAAAACAATTCGACTTAGTTTTTTTATTTTCAATTTTAGGAGTTTTAGAAACAACAGCTTTTTTTTCGAATCCATATTTCATTAGCTTATGTAATACGTAATTGAATTGAGTAATTACTGTAAAAAGTACAGCCAACATAAACAAGTGGGTATAGGCACAACTATCTCTTACTAAGTAACTACTGTGATAAGAAATATGAGAACATAACAGAAACTAAATTGTTAGTCATGGATCAGTATGTTCCAGGTGTCAGGTTCTCTCTTTTACAGGAGAAATGGAGATCATTGGCTAAACCAGAGAATAGGTTAAGTAGAAGTCATTTAAGAGTAATGGTATTTCACTAGGAGAATTGTAGTAAAGGGGACTTACATAGGGAAGCCTTCATGAAATAGGTAAATTTGAGTTGGATTTTGAAGGATGGTTAGAGTATATATGATTTGAGGAGAAGGAGCAGGAAAGGGATGAAGGGATGAAGAGTCACCTCCCACATTGCTGTTGGGAAGAACAGTTTAAGATGTAGTCTAATTGGAAAAGGATTAAGTCATAAGCCTAAGACCTAATGCCATTCGTAACAGAGTTTTTTGATGTTTTAATTTGGAGGTAAATAATGAAGGAGTAAAAGATTATTCTAGGCAAAAGTGTAGGGAAAAAATCAGGGAAAGCTAGAGCTCAGAGTTAACATGTAAGCCCAATGAGAGGAAATTGGGGGAAACGGAAGAGCCCAAGTTAAAGTATTAGAACAGTGATTTCAACCATAATCTTCTGTCAACCATACTATATATTGAAAGCTTTCATGTAAGATTTTGTATGAGTGGAGAATTCCACAGCTTAAAAAGAAAAAAATTTGAAAACCATAGGTTTAGACATATAAGCCCAATGTACACATCATGAAGCGTCAGAATGTTTGGAAGGAAATCAATTTAAAAAAATGTAAATCAGGGCACATAGGGCTCAGTCATTAAGCATCTATCTTCAGGTCAGGTCATGATCCCAGAGTTCTGGGATCAAGTCCTGCATTGGGCTCCTTGCTCAGCGGGGAGCCTGCTTCTCCCTTGGCCTGACACTCCCCCTGCTTGTGCTTGCTCTCTCTCTCTCTCTCTCTCTCTCTGACAAAATCTTAAAAAAAAAAAAAAAAGAAGGAAACTATGGAAATCCAAAGAATTTAATTCCCACTAAATTTGACAAAAGTTTAGTAGAGGAGAGTTATGAGCTATTTTTTGTTTGGGGGTTTATTTGGTAATGATGTTTGGTTTATATTTTCTAGAAATAGAAAATAAATATTGATTGAATAATGTGATAAAAAAATAAAGATTGAAGAGGATGTTTGAAGTTTTATTTGTAAATGACTATATGAGGCAGATGTTTAGTATATGACAAAACAATAGAATATTTTTTAAATTTGAGATGATTTCTTTAAATCTCCTTAAAGAAGAAAGTGTCACAAATTCAAGACTACTATGTCATTGCTGTTTGCTCATCTTTTTTACCTTTACTGTAGCCGTATTTCACTCATGTGTCTAAACCTGCTTTCTTATGGCATTCAATTGTTCCACTTTCTTTTTTTTTATTTTTTATTTTTTAAGATTCTATTAAATTATTTTGAAAGAGAGAAACAGCGTGCAAGTGCAGGCAGGGGCAGAAAGAGAGGGAGAGAGAGAATTTTTTTTTTTAGATTTTATTTATTTATTTGACAGAGATCACAAGTAGGCAGAGAGGCAGGCAGAGAGAGAGGAGGAAGCAGGCTTAACCCACACTTTGACAAAAAATTTTCAAGTATGCCCAGATCCAGGATCACTTCAGCAAAGTATGTTGGATAACTTAAGATAGGCTTCTGCACATAAGCCAAAAAAAAGGATTTGATTTTAAAATATAAGATCAACAGACCTCTTTCTGTATTACCATTTGAGGGTGAAAGTTTTTCTCCATATTTTCACTGGATATATCTAGAGGATTTTATGTATTTGCTTCCCTTCAAAGAAGAAATTTAAAGAACTGTTCTTAAAATGATAGATTGAAATTTGAAGTGTAACTTGTTCTTTTTTCATAAAATACTAAATAGCAAAACCAAAAATGCTCTACATGTTCTTTTTCTAATAGTTTGAGGAGAAACTGATTTATGAAGATTGATATCTCACATACTCTGAGTTTAAGAAGTTAGCATTATCTGAGAAGTTGCTATTTTTAGGTCCAGCTGTAATGTTTCTAACTTTGGTGCTAGAGTAGTGGGTGCTTCCTTTCCCAGAAGGCTCTGTGTTCTCAACATGTGCAGGTCAATTTGACAAAAAGCTATCTACAAGGAGCAACAGGCCCACTGCAGGCGTGTTTCTAACTTGAAAATTATGATCAGGTATTGGGAGCCACTGTCTATATTTGGAAACCAGTTGCATGTCAGTACAAGCATGGATTGTGGTCCCTGGAGACTGGGAGAGCACAATGCTTGAACTGAATTTCTTTTGGAGATAAGAAGAAAATACCTCTCTACTTGACAAGATTGACAACTTTTTAAATCTGACCATCTTCAGAAGTGTGCTGGACAGTGGCTAAGTAAACATCCACTTTTCAGAGATGATGATCAAGGAAACATCTCTACGAAGGGACCCGGATTTAAGGGGAGAATTAGCTTTCCTGGCAAGGGGCTGTGATTTTGTTCTCCCGTCACGGTTTAAGAAGCGGCTGAAGTCATTTCAGCAGACACAGGTTTGGAACTTGGGTGTTTCTTTTAAAATATTTTTATTACTAATAAAACCACCCAGTGAACTAACTTACAAATAATTTTACAGCTCACTTGATATTAGATCAAGGAATTAATCTGTGTCCTCTATTCAGCTATTTGCAGAAAGCTATTTGTAGAGAGATTCCAACAGGTTTAAAAATAGACCTTCTGGACCTGAAGTACAGTACTCACATTTTTGTCTTGTAGAGAGGGAATCCAGTTTTAGAGACAATAATTACACCTCAACAAGTATCGTACAATTTCAAATTTAATAGAAGTATCTTTGAGAAACTAGAATTTTTGTGTTAAAATTCTTCTTTGCCCTTTGAATCAATAGACTATGTTTGTATTAACATATATACATCTGTAATGAATTGTTTTTAAAGTATCAGTCCCGGTAATCTTTTGAAGGAAGAACTAATTATATATAGAGAGAGTTTTGTGGATGTGATATAATGTAGGTAGGTAACAAAGGATGGCAGTTAACTTCTGGGTTGTAGAAGAAATGTCCTCTCTCAGCAAGCTGTGATACTGACATTTCTGCCTGTGATGACAACTTTGCAGAATCCGTGCTTCCTTGCGTATTCTGTAGGACCAGTGTTTTACCAATTTGCCTTACCTTGAATACAGTATGAATCAAGGGTCATACAAATGATGGCCACCCAGAATTCGGCAAGAAACCATAGTTTCATAATTATTATGACCTAGAGTAATTTCAGATTGAGTGAGCCGTATGAAATTGCTTATTTTTAAAAACAGGTCTAAAACGGTCAAATACTGAAAATGCTACAGTGACATAATAGTATAAGGATACTAAATGATACTATATTTTTAGACCAAAACTGAAATGGAGAATTGAGATACTTTCCCCAGCTAGTTCTATTTTAATGCTGTTTCTAAATTTGAATTTTTATTCAAAAATTTTTTATTCAAAAAAAAAAAGTTTTTTTCAAAATGAGTGCCAAACTTGCTGGTAAATCTCCCAAATTTTATAAAACTGTTATTCTGTAGTACTTATAAAGGGCTAGTTTTATGAAACTACTTTAAATTATGTGTCTTCTATTGAATTCAGTGGAAAGTAAATTGATAACACATAAAAGTACAAAATAAATGCATTCTTTTTCTTTTCCCTTTTAAATATTAACATCAATTTTGTTAAATATCAGATTAACCAAAGAATTAAAAAATACTTCCCTATCAGTGGATTGCTTGATGTTAACAAGTACACTAAGGAAAGCAAAGTGGCTTATATAATTGAATACCCATTTAAGTAAAAACTTTGACAGATAGCCAGGGTTTGTTCTCAATTTACCTATTTCTGTTGAAGCAAACATGTAGAGTTAACATAGAAGGCCTTGCCCTAAAGCTTTTTCACTAGTGCGTGTTCACTAGACTATTGGGTTTCATCCCCACTGGCACCAGTGTTCTTAAACCTATGGCTATAACTCCCTGGATATCACACCACAGAAAACATTTGGGGAAACAAAAAAAGAATTTTTGTGATTGTATACTTGTAGTTACAGACCTGTTTTAGCATAGAATAATAGAAAGGGGGTGACACTAATATAAATGACCTATTTACATATAAACATAAAGCCCCTGAAGAATTATATGTCTTCTTGTAGAAGTTTAGGAACAGTTTCTACTGTTATTGACTCATGGGACATTGTAATAATATTTACAGCTTAGCATTAAAACAGAAATGTTTATGTACAGATTATCAATTTGTTAAGTCAAAAGTGGTTTGTAAACTTTAACTTGTTTTACAAATGTAAATGATCATTTCTCGTTGAATCTGAAGGACCATGCCAAAGTAGGCTTAACCTTTTGAGAACCTCACCCTGTGGCCTTGTGGCTCATTTTCTTAAATAAGGACATATCTGTGCCTAGCACTGTTCTGAATCTTTTACTTACGTTAGTTACATCCTGTAATTTTCTTTAATCTTCACAACAACCTTCAAGAAGTAGGAGTTATAATCTATTTTATTACTGAATTCTAAAATGTTAAGTAACTTCCCTGAGGTCACGGAACTCATCACTGTGAGAGAGCTCATCACATCAGAGCCATCACTGTTTTCTTTCTTTTTTTTTTTTTTTAGGATTTATTTATTTATTTGACAGAGAGAGATCACAAGTAGGCAGAGAGGCAGGCAGAGAGAGAGAGGGAAGCAGGCTCCCCGCCTAGCAGAGAGCCCAATGCGAGACTCAATCCCAGGACCCTGAGATCATGACCTGAGCCGAAGGCAGTGGCTTAACCCACTGAGCCACCCAGGAACCCCCATCACTGTTTTCTTTTAAGTTTTTCATATTTCATTAGCCTCACTTCTGTCTGCGATTTTTTTCCTTGTCTGTTATTTTATAGGGGTGACATCATGATAGTGCAGCAAAATCTTGGTATGACCAACTGGCCTTTATACCCCCAGTAGTATTAATATATGAGCAGACTCGATTCTACTGTATTAGTGTCAGATATTAACCTGAAAAATGGGCCATGTGTGACAAGAGAAGATTAAGTCACATTCATCACATATTTATGTGAATGAAGCTTATCTTCCTGTAATACTCATGCTTTTCAAGGGTAGCCAAGATTTTTATCCTGAGTTTAAAGGTCTGTTATGAGCCCATATGTCAAAAGGAAATATGATATTCAGATCTACCACTCAGAGATAAATCATTGTTAAGATTTTAGGAATGGCATTAGTATAATTTAAGGAAAATGAACATTTGAGTAATATTATATGTTCATGGTGGTCAACAGTCATGTCACACTTTCATATGTCATGAAGTACTTTATGAAGTGGCCGTGCCCATGACCCTTGATAGATAATTTGATCAAAATTAAGAGAAGAAATTAAAACTCTGAAAATCTTCATGGAATTATTTTTGCTTTTTCTGCCAGGAATCTCAGAACTAAATTTAGTCTTCATTGATAAAGTGGACTTCTACCTGAATGTTAGTGTACCTCTCTTCCCCTTTCCCTAAATCATAGATAATCTTAATGTCTTCATTGCCCACCACCCCCCGCCCCACCCATATACTGTTCTTTCTTTTTTTTTTTAATTTTTTTTTTAAGATTTTATTTATTTATTTGTCAGAGAGAGCACAGGCAGACAGAGTAGCAGGCACAGGCGGAGGGAGAAGCAGACTCCCTGCCGAGCAAGGAGCCCGATGTGGGACTCGATCCCAGGACGCTGGGATCATGACCTGAGCCGAAGGCAGCCGCTTAACCAACTGAGCCACCCAGGTGTCCCTATACTGTTCTTTCTTATGTCTCTTTATGGCATACCACATCAAATCCTTTTTGGAAAAAGGAATGATATAAACTATAAATGAATTAAACTCTGAAGGGAGTTTGGTTGTGATGAAATTAATAACCACGATCCTTGCCTATTACTGGAGTGTACCAAAAATGAGAGAAATGTGTATCATAGATAAAAATGGCATGCCCCCCCAGGGGCAAGTAAATCAACCTGGTGAAAGACATTTCAAAACTAAACCTTTTAATTTTCTTTTTTTTTTAAGATTTTATTTATTTATTTGTCAGAGTGAGCACAGGTAGCCAGAGTGGCAGGCAGAGGCAGACGGAGAAGCAGGCTCCCACTGAGCAAGGAGCCCGATGTGGGACTCAGTCCCAGGACGCTGGGATCATGACCCGAGCCGAAGGCAGCGGTTCAACCAACTGAGCCACCCAGGCATCCCAAACCTTTTAATTTTCTTAACAAAGACTTTCTCTGCATCAGGGACTGATGGTGATTTTACCTAGACAAAGTCAAACTAGAGAGAAGAAGGTGAAAGGAGCCCCCCTAATATATTTTAGATTTATGCATTTTAAAAGAACTTATTCTATGTGCCTGTTGAAGTAGAGGTAGAAATGTGCAGAAAGATGAACAGTCTTCGAAAAGAATTTACTAATCCAATTCCAACAGACTAAGAATACACTTGAAGATACAGAATATACTGTCGAATTTTGAAAGCATAAATCTACATAAACTCGGGTATTGACAGATAATTAATGTATTTACTTTTTATGCATAAGCATTCCCTAGAAGCAAACTTATCATCCTGTAGAGTAGAGTGAGCTCTTGATCTCTACTGTCTCTATTCTTATTACTGGTCAGGACTTTCAAGAAATATATGCTGTTTAGAATTTTTGTGTCTCATAATCACATTTTCCTTCCAGATTCAAAATAAACCAGAAAAGAAACCTGGAACACCTCTTCAACCTACAGCCACCTTTCCAAGTAGTCCCCAACCTCTCTCCGCTGTTCCTCATGTGAATAATATTGTGAATGCACCATTGTCCATAAACATTCCACAGTTCTACTTTCCTGAAGGACTCCCCGATGCCTGCAGTAACCATGAACAGACTCTAAGCAAAATTGAAACTGCTTTCATGGATATTGAAGATCAGAAAGCGGACATCTATGAAATGGGAAAAATTGCAAAGGTAATGTAACTACTAACTGATGTATTATCTCTCTCTAACAGTACCGATTTCTCTCTCTTCACTGCCTCTTTGCTCTCTGTTTTTAAGCATGGCTTAGTTTTTTCCCTTGTTGAAAAAATTTATTTGATCCTGATACACCATCTGTGGTCCCATTTCATGGAACTCATAAGTTTGAATAAAACTTTAGTGTTTTTCCTCTTTATCCTCCCATTTAATATAGGAATTTCATCCATGACATCATCAACACATAAATTCATTCTCTGCTTGAATGCTTACAGTGACAGGAAGCTCACTGTCTTGCCAAGCAACCTGTTCCATTGTTAAATAGCCTCACTTGTTAGAAAAATTTCCCTTGTATTGAATATGAATGTCTTTTTTTGTTGTCACCCATTGATCGTAACTCAGCCCTGAAGCCAGACAGGGAACCATTGGGCTAGCTCAACACTAATTCTACTCAGAAATAAATGGATTTGCTGCTAGGAACCAAGTCTTTGATACTTTCCAACATACCCGACTGCTTCTAATTTAGGATCTTAGCCTTTCATGCCAGGACTACTGAATATCTTCAGTAACTGGATGCTACATCTCCAGTCTCCTCCTAGAACAATTAATACTGAGCATGAGCATCAGATTATATTTGATCATGGCATTTCCCAGATCACCATCTGTAGCAGCACTTCGCTTTGTTTTGTTTGGGTTTTATTTTCATGCGTATAAACTGAAGAGTCAGATCATATCGGGATTTAGCAGTGGTTCAGGCTGTGCTTCAAGAGGCAGAGGGATTTAATAGACTAGGGGTTGCATGTGGGCAAGTAGTAGACTAAGTGGAAGCTCCTTAGACCCTGTGTGCACTTTCACAGTTCCCCTGCTTTCAGGAATAATATTTTTTAAATATTTTATTTATTTGCCAGAGAGAGCACAAGCAGGGGGAGCGGCAGGCAGAGAAGGCAGAGGGAAAAGCAGGCTCCTCGCTGAACAGAGAGCCCAATGCAGGGCTCGATCCCAGGACCATAGGATCATGACCTGAGC
>PISX010020323.1:0-36100 GCA_004024625.1 Mellivora capensis | reverse complement strand
TCTTATGGTATCACTTATCTCTCGAATTCTCCCCTCGTGGTCCAGTAGCTGTTTGTCCCTCTTTTGCTCAGCTTCTTTATTCTCTGTCATTTGGTCTTCTATATCACTAATTCTTTCTTCTGCCTCATTTATCCTAGCAGTAAGAGCCTCCATTTTTTATTGCACCTCATTTATAGCTTTTTTTAAAATTTCAACTTGGTTAGATTTTAGTTCTTTTATTTCTCCAGAAAGGGCTTTTATATCTCCAGAGACGGTTTCTCTAATATCTTCCATGACTTTTTCGAGCCCGGCTAGAACCTTGAGAATCGTCATTCTGAACTCTAGATCTGACATATCACCAATGTCTATATTGATTAGGTCCCTAGCCTTTGGTACTGCCTATTGTTCTTTTTTTGTGGTGAGTTTTTCCACCTTGTCATTTTGTCCAGATAAGAGTATATGAAGGAGCAAATAAATTACTAATCGGGTGGCAAAGGCCCCAGGAAAATGTGCTTTAACCAAATCAGAAGATATCCCAAATCGTGGGGGGTAGAAAGGGAGTAAAAAGAAGTTCAGAAAAAAATTTTAAAAAGAAAACAAATAAAGAAAAAAATAATATATATATATATATATTAGACTGGTGACTAAGGGTCACCCACTTAATTTTGGGAGGATTTTGGTCTCTTAGAAGAAACTACCTCCCAAAATTTTAAAGAATGAACAACATATACAAGGGTAACACAATGAAGGGGTGGAATATGACTATAAAGATGAAAAAAATATATATTTTTTAAATTTCTAAAAAAGGAGTTGATAAGTTGGTTGGGAGAATAAAGAAAAAGAGAGTGGAGAGAATTTGCTCAGGCTGGAGACTACAACAAGCCTGGTGCTAGATTTAGGGTGTATTTTGCTCTATCAGAAGTTGTACCCCAAATTTTTTAGAAGAAATAACCCTTTCAGAAAGTGGTCAATTTTCTGTTTCTAGAATTGTTGCTCTTCTCTTCGATCTCCTGTTGGATTTGTAGGTGTTTGGAATGGTTTGATAAGCTATCTAGCTGATCTCCTGCTACCTGATATCATCTCAGCCTGCTACTTCTCCACCATCTTGACTCCTCCCCCCTAGTATGGACATTTTAATAATATTAATTTTTCCATTCCAAGAACATAATATATGTTTCTATTTATTTATGTCATCTTTAATTTCTTTCATGAATTTATCATTTTCAGAGTATAGGTCTTTCACCTCCTGGTTTAAATTTATTACTAATTATTTTATTATTTTTGATGTAGTTGTAAATGATTTTTTTTAATTCCTTTTCTGGTAGTTTATTATTTGTATATTGAAACACAACTTTTTTTTTTTGTATATTGAGTCATATCCTGTAACTATACTGTATTCAGTTATTTGTTCTAATAGGTTTTGCTGTTGTTTTTCTTGTTGTTGCTGTTCTTGTTGTTGTTTTGTGGAAGCTTTAGGGTTTACTATATATAGTATATGTTACTATATATAGTATATGTTATCTGCAAATAGTGACAGGTTTACTTCTTCCTTTCTAATTTGGATACATTTTTTTTCTTACCTAACTTTTATGGCTAAGACTTATAATATTATGTTGAATAAAAGTAGTGACATCAGGCATCCATGTCTTGTTCTTAATCTTGGAGGACAAGTTTTCAGCTTTTCCCCAATGAGTATGATGTTAGATGTATATTTGTTTAGATATGGTTTTATTATGTCCTTCTATATACCCACTTTGTTGAGTTTTTTTATCATAAATGTTTAATTTTCCAAATTCTTTTTCTGCATCTATTAAGATGAGCAGATGATTTTTATACCTTTTTTGTTCATGTGGTGTATCATGTTGATTGATTCGCACATAGTGAACCATCTTTGCAACCCTTGAAGAAATCTCACTTGTTCGTGGTAAATAATCATTTATATGTATTATTGAATTGGATTAGCTAATATTTTGTTGAGAATTTTTTACATCTATCTACACCAGGAATACTGGCTTCTAATTTTTTTCTTTTCTTTCTTTCTTTCTTTCTTTTTTTTTTTTTTTGTTAGTGTCTTTACCTGGTTTTAGTATCAAGGTAATGTTGGCCTCATAGAGTGAGTTTGGAAGCGATCCTTCCTCTTCAATTTTTTGAAGTCGTTTGAGATTAGTAAGTATTAATTCTTCTTATATTTTATGGTGACTAACATAACACAATAAAAAAAAATAAATGTTTGGTAGAATTCACTTGTGAAGCCATCTGTCCTGGACTTTTGTTTGTTGGGAGTTTTTTGAATAATGATTCAACTTTATTATTAATAATCAGTCTGTTTTAATTTTCTATATCTTTCAGATTTAACCTTGGAAGATTGTCCTGTATCTTATTATTTTTTTAAAGATTTTATTTATTTATTTTTCAGAGATAGAGAGAGTGTGTGCAGGCAGGCAGAGGTAACGGAAGAAACTGGCTTCCACCTGAGCAAGGATCCTAATGTGGGACTTGATCCCAGGATCCTGAGATCATGACCTAGCTGAAGGCAGACACTTAACCAACTGAGCCACCTAGGCGTCCCAGGGCATCCTGTATCTTAATGAATGTTTTTTAAGTAAATGATAATCTCAAACAAACAAAAAGTGGTTGCAGTTGATTTCAAAAATAAGAGGCACTGATCTGTAGTGATGTATATATTTTCCAACTTTTCTCTTGATATATCTATATCTATATATCTATATATCTATCTATATGTATATATATATACCTATATTCATGTTTCTCCTACATTAAATTTACTAGTAAATTTATGCAATAAAAAATGTTTTTTGTTCGACTACTACATATTTGTTTTGAATCTTTCAAATTAACCCCTTGTTAAGTGGAGCACTAGTGAAGGCTACTGAGCAGTTGTTCAACAAAAGAGCCCAGGATAAATTAAAATAGAGAAGTTTAATATTCACTGTTCCTGAAGAAAATACTCAGCATGCCTTGGGGGGCTGGAGGGAAAGTCAAGTCATAGTGCCAAGACAGTGAAGACAGGACCTTAAGAACATGCTTTTATTAGGGTATGTGGATGGAGTGTTTGGGATTCCTGCACTAAGACCAGATAGGTCAATAAAAAACAAAAGATGGGACACATGGGTGGCTCAGTTGTTAAGTGTCGGCCTTCAGCTCAGGTCATGATCCCAGGGTCCTGGGATCCAGTCCCACATCCAGCTTCCTGCTCTGCCTGGAGTCTGCTTCTCTCGCTCCACTCACCCTGCTTGTGTTCCCTCCCTCTCTGTGCCTCTCTCTGTCAAATAAACAAAATCTGAGAAAAAAAAAAGAGAGAGAGAGAGCAGGTTTGGTAAGTCATACACAAAGGAATCTTATTCCTAGAAACACACAAGGGGAAGGTGCTGGGAGGCTGTTAAACACAAGGGCTGTTGGGAATGTCATATCAGGAGCTTACATTTGCTTACAACTATGCAGGTTGTTACCGAGGGCATGTGCTTGCATGAGGAGACTAATGTCAGTTAAAGCAACCTGTAGGCCAGCTGGCCAAATGAAATTGATGCTGGGGCAGCAACACCATGAAGTAACTTAGATAAAGTCTTAACAATGTTCCACTATATATAGAATTTCTGAGGATATGATTTTCAATGGGAAGATAAACAAATATCTAGAGTAGTATTGTTTAGCCAGTATGTTAAGGTTTTGGTTTTAACAGGATGTAGGGCTACAGCATCTCATGGAGAATATTGTTCTCTGAAATTGTTAAGATAATGAGCCCGAACTAATAAAAATTATACTTAACATTATGATGATACTTTCTGCAAAGCAAGTGAGTTAATGTTTGCTATTTATAAATATGTACATATGGTTCACAGCATCAGCTCCCTGTTAAAACCCAAAGGGAAGACACAAATGCGTTGACACTCATGTCTAAATAAGTGCTTAATTATATTTACAGGGGTTCCTGATAATGAAAAACATCATTTATTCCTTTCTCCTTTCATGCATAAACCATCATATGTGGCTATCCACTTATCCACTTTTACTAAGGTTTTCCTTAAGGCAAGTGTTTCTAATCTGTACTATGTCATTGGTCTTTAGATATCTTATACTTTTCCATATTGACAAATGTTAGAAATTATATATATTTATTTATAAATTTAAATTTTAGATTTCAATTCTTCCTTTTGTTATGTAATCTAAATTTATATCTAAAGTCAACAAAAGCAGAAAAACCTTAATACCTTATAAAGGTATAAGGTGACTTTTTCACTTTAAAGAGCTTATACTGAATTATGAAAGCAAGTGAAAAAACAAGGAAATAAGATAAATTTGCCTCTTGGTCACTCTGATATAGATGATTTAATAATTTTTTAAAATAAAATAAAGCTCTATTTGCAAGTAAGACCTATGATTTCTTCCCAATCTCATTCCCACTCCCAGGCAACACAAAAATTAAAATTTTATTCCCTAAAGTGTGTGTCTCTGAAGGTGGACAAATACAGTAGTTATATTTGGGAAATGTGATTGCATCTATACTACAATAACGTAAATAACATATCTGTGCACTGTGTATGTTTGACCAAAATCCCTGGTTTAAATATGATTAGACTGGAAAGAAATAATCTGGAAACTATAGACACTTATAAAGAAGAAGAGTACATAAATCTGAAAAAAGACTAAAAATATATTTTTTAAAGAGACAAGTGACAGAAAAATTCACCTGAAGTGCCTCCTGTGATAAAGATTAGAACCTTACGGGGTCCTGGGTGGCTCAGTGGGTTAAAGCCTCTGCCTTCTGCTCAGGTCATGATCTCAGGATCCTGGGATCGAGCCCCGCATCGGGCTCTCTGCTCAGTGGGGAGCCTGCTTCCCCCCTTTCTCTGCCTGCCTCTCTGCCTACTTGTGATCTCTGTCTGTCAAATAAATAAATAAAATCTTTAAAAAAAAAAGATTAGATCCTTAGGCTAACACGAGCTTAAGATCTCAAAGATGTGATGATGAAGCAGCTGAATGAAATGAAGATAGATTTCAGTGCAATTAGAAAATAAAAGGCACACAGAAGAGTCATTGCTAAAAATGGAATCAAAACTATGATGGAGTTCTTTGTATTATTACAGCAAAAATGGAGAAAAATTTAAAAACAGATTAAAAATTTGGAGAAATGAAAATTCTTTGACAGCTACCTATCAGATATGGAATATCCATAGCTTCTAAAAAAGACAATTTTTTTGCTGTTCTTGTGGATTTCCTGCAACCATTATTACCTTTTTCTTTTCTGTTTCACCAAATTTACACCCCAAAGGTTGCATTTTTCCTTAACTGTATTTCATATTTGTTGAAATAAATGTTACTGAAACATCAAAAAATGTATGAAATGTAATCATTGATATGGATGAACTTAATTGTAGTTAGTTAATTAATACCTAAATTTGGAGGTGGCTTAGACTCAATTAAATATATTTGCTAAAATCTCTTTCAATAACATAAAGGAAGGAATCAATTACTTACATTGAGTGGTAACACTGCTGGAGTGGATTTTTCACATGTGAATCACTCCTTCACTGGTTAATTTGACTCAGAAAACATTTATTCCTAAGTCATTTACTGAATATTCGTGAGAGAAACATAAGAATCTGTTAAAAGTACTGCAGAAGTCTAAACTTTTATAAGTTGTGGAATAGAAGGTAAGAGTTCTTGGTATTGAAATGAGCTGGTATGACTGGAATGATAGAATCCTGGACAGTAATAACAAAGAAACAACATTTAAGTTCAAGTGACAAGGGACATTCAGAGACTTCTAACCATAGCCATTTAATTACAAGTTATAGAGTTCCTAGGAAATACATAAATAGGCCTGTCACATATACTCTTTATCACTGTACTTGAAAATAGTTTATATTATGGAATATAGAAACTTAAAAGAGCCCATCGCGAGTTTGCATCCTCAATTTTCATACCTGAGTCATTTCGCAGACTCAATGCTCCATCAACAGAAGGAAGTTTATTCTTGGGAAAGTTCCCTGTGCTATGAATACAGATACTTAAAATAAATCTTCCTCCTAAATTTGGCAAGATAATACTAGGATTACTTATCAGGTTTATTCTTAACTGGAGATATGAAAGCTTCCTTGTAATTTGGAAATGATTGGATCATGAATCTGAGCTAATACTAATCTTTGAGGACACAGAAGAAAATTGTTTTCCACCAATTAGAGCAGAATCTTATGAATCTCATATGATAAATGGAGTTTCAGTCTGAGCCACTCACAGAATGATGTTATTTTATTGCAAAATCATCCTGTAATTACTTACCCAGTTTCTGAGAGTACAATCAAAATACAACTATCAGAATGTCCATATTATGCTGTGAAAGTGACTTCTTATTAGATTCTTGATTTAATGAGAAATGCTGATTCTCTTAAATATCCAACCCCTTCCAACTCTCATTGCTTCTAGAACTATATGAACAGACACAAACATTTAGAAGGCCCCAGGAAACAGTTACAAAGTGTAACAAAGACATGGTGTCATGCTCACCAAAAGAATTGCAAGATACCCTCATTCTTTTATTGACAGAAAATTAAGTAACATATATAGTAGAATGTAAAAGTAGGACAGCAGTACTATAATCCTGGATCACTTCAAATATTTTATTAGACTACCATTCTTGACCCTTCAGTAGCCTTTGTTAAGTGAAGCTATAATACTAGAATTGCCCTGATATGTTATAGAGGAAAGTATCCAATGGCTAGAATGGATATATTTGCATGATTGGCCACAATAATGAAATTCTACAGACACCCCTCATAGAGGTTTTTGGAAACATACTGTGGTGGTTCTCTGCAGGCCAAGAATGTGTGAGTTACTCACAGCTATGAAAGCTCCTTGAATACAGTGGAGTTGAGCTAATCCCAGAGTAGCAGAGGAGAGTTAGTGACATTTTACCGCCAAAGACAAAGTGGGCAAGGTTAGTATAATGAAAGGTAGTACCAAAGCATTAATTAGAAGGGATTTATGCACAGAGATTTTATGTGATGTCTTATTTATCATAACGTTCTTAGAAAAAAAAATAGCTGTTTAACAAACAAAACTGTACCTGATTTGCATAAGGGAAAATATCTAGATCTGACAAATATAGTAGAATCAGTAGAGTTATAACCCCTACCACATCCCCAGAAATGACTACAGTTGCAAATTCAGAATCTCTTGAATGAAGGTGGAAGTGGGGTCCCTTAAGAAAGACCCCTACCACAAGCCCAAAGTATTCACTGTAAATATTCCTTCTGGACTTCCCAAAAGGGACATACAGCCATTTTCTATGGAAACTGAGGAAAAGAATATGTTATAAACTGTTGGGTTACTGTTTGTAATTGTTAGTGTTATAACTAGTCAATATAGGTGACATAAAGATTTATGGTGATAAGATTATTTATGGAATTTCAGCTCAGGTCCATCTCACAACAAGCTCAGTGTGGTCCTTAATATGCACCCCATTGGGCACCTGGGTGGCTCAGTGGGTTAAGCCTCTGCCTTCGGCTCAGGTCATGATCTCGGGGTCCTGAGATCGAGTCCCGCATCAGGCTCTCTGCTCAGCAGGGAGCCTGCTTCCCCCTCTCTCTCTGCCTGCCTCTCTGCCTACCTGTGATCTCTCTCTGTGTGTCAAATAAATAAATAAAATCTTAAAAAAATGCACCCCATAGTTTGTTCCTTAGTTCCAGAACATATAATTAGCATAGACGTATGCAGCTACCAAAAGAATCACCATTTAAAAAAAAATAGAATCTATTCTGTCTCACTGACCTAAAAAAATAATGTATATTAAAGTGGGAAAAACCAAGCAAAGTGGCCTCCTAGCTTCTTTCCTTTCAGGCCATTTTCTCAGCATTGCATTTCTTGAGAAATTTTAGAAATTAGTATGTGGATTATTATCCCTACACATCTCAAACAAAGCTGCTTATTTGGTTTCTACAGAAGATAGAATGGTCTTGGAGAATGGTAGTGGATTGTCATAAATATAGTCAAGTAGCAATTCCAATTGCAATTGATGTTTTAGGTATTTTTTGTTGCTATTATTTTCTGTAGCAAATCAATGAGAGGTCCGGATACCTGAAATGCACTCACTAACTGTTGAACTTTTTTTTCTCTCCACTATTCCTGTTCATAAAGATTAACAGAAACCACTTGCTTCCTCTTGAATAGGACCGTTTTCAATCCAGTCTCAGGGGTATATAAACTCTCCATACTTCTGCTATGACCTCCTCCACAGAGATCCTTTTGCTCATTTTTCCATTCTGGTCTGCTATATGAATCATGGTGTGCAATGAGTTCCTTTGTAGGAAGTAATGATATACACAGTGGTGACTTGTCCTACCTGCCCACTACATGAATGATAGCATGCCAATAAGACTTAGAGGAAAGGAAGTAGCAAATAACACAGACGCCCCTTGTAAGTTGTTGCATCTGCTGCCTCCGCCTCTCCCCCCACCCATCCCCAGCACTGGGAAAGAAATATAACACTAGTAGACATCTTTTGATTTTGGAGGCAACCTGTATCAGCTGATTTGCTTTGGGAAGCAACCTATATCAACCCACTTACTAAGAAAACTGAGAGGTTGCTGGCTTTGATTAAGACCCAAATCAGAAGAAAGCTCTCCAACCAATCCAATCTCTGCTTCTTATTACCCAATAGTTTTTAAAGTATACATGATAGTTAAACATGCTCATGGAGACCTTGGCAAGCTTCTATATATGAATTACAGTGCAGAATTATAGAATCTGGGAACAAAGGTATGCCATCATCTGAAAAGAAGTATTTTTCTTTCAAGAAAAGCATCTGAATTTACTGAGTCCTAGAAGAGATTGGCTAGTTGAACATACGCCACAAAACTACTAACTGTGCAATCTGAGCCACATATCATGAACTGGGTATTAATAACGATGATGCCCATACAAGACATAGTAATCTATTATCAAGCTTATTCAGTCCCCACAGCTTAAATATGTTTGACAAGTAAGTGGTTCTGCCTTCTTTGCTTAAACTCCTACTGAATACATACTTCTTCCCAAACCTATGCCTTCATTGGGGAGCTTCGAGGAGAGTTCTCCATTACCAGTTAAATTTTACCAGAAAAAAATAAAATAAAATCATGCTGGATTTTGAGATGTTTTGTACAATATTTTGACTTACTTGAAAGTAAATTACTTCATCTTTATAACCTTACCTTGCAGATGTCCTGAAGTATGGTGGTGAAGAAACCTCCCCCCCCCCCAGGGACAAACATTTAAGAAGGACATCTGTTTTTTTATCTCACCCAGAACAAGAGAAGGTAAAGAATTCACATCTATATTGATTTAGAGGCTGTAACTAATAATTTGGCTGGATGGTCAAGGGCATGGAAGAAACACAGTTGGGCAATTGATGAAAGGACCTCTTTCTGCTTCAGTTAGATGCTTACCAATTATAACCATTGTAGAAAAACTCAATTATCAGCTGTACAAAATCATTAATTATAAAGATGTCAGTCTGGTTCTTTTCTGGATCCCTTTTCTCACCTAACGGACATTTTGAGCAACTTGGTCTTAAGAACAGGAATGCATGTTATGCATGAGTTTAGCAATTGAGATTTCCATTTCTCAAGCTGATATTGCTCTAGCCAGTGTTGAATTGCCAACTTACAAATAACAGAAACTAATATGGGCTTCCAATAAGTCTTCATTCCCCCAGAGTAGCAGCCTGGTGGTAGATTGTTACACAGGATTTCTCCCAACATGGGGTGTGTGTGTGGGGGGGGGTGTATTTTGTTCTCATTTGAATAAACATTTATTCTGGATATTATTTTATTTTCTCTGAATTTAATATTTATGTGAAAATCACCATCCATTGACTTAAAATGTCTTATTCACTACTGTGTATCCCACATATCAGTACTTCTGACAAAGAACTTTATTGTACAACAAATGCTTTGAGACCTGTGCCTATGGAGTTGACTGGTCTTATGGTTCTCATCACTCTGGGAAAAAAAATTGGTAGAGTAGAGGGGCGCCTGGGTGGCTCAGTGGGTTAAAGCCTCTGCTTTCGGCTCAGGTCATGATCCCAGGGTTCTGGAATCGAGCCCCACATCAGGTCCTCTGCTCTGCGGAGAGCCTGCTTCCTCCTCTCTCTCCCTGCCTGCCCCTCTTGCCTACTTGTAATCTCTGTCTCTCAAATAAATAAATAAAATCTTAAAAAAAAAAAAAAGAATACACTTTTGGGATGCCTGGGTGGCTCAGTTGGTTAAGCAGCTGCCTTCGGCTCAGGTCATGATCCCGGCGTCCTGGGATCGAGTCCCACATCGGGGTCCTTGCTCACTGGGGAGCCTGCTTCTCCCTCTGCCTCTGCCTGCCACTCGGTCTGCCTGTGCTCCTTCTCTCTCTCTCTCTCTCTCTGACAAATAAATAAATAAAATCTTAAAAAAAGTTTTTTTTAAAAAATTGGTAGAGTAGAGGAGTGTCCTTTCAAAGATTTATTGAGTAGACACATATATATAGGAACAGTGATCAATGTATTATGGAATTTTTCCTATTCATGGGATACACAGATAGAATTGAAATGGTAGAAATAGCAAAAAAGATACCCTTTTTTATGCACCAGCCAAATTTCTGTTTCCCTGTCCTTTAGTTTCTGCTGGTTAGAGGAAAGTCAACAAGAAGGCTCAGGACTACATTTAACTAAAAGCTAAGATGACACTTAACCACTTTGGGCTCCTCGCTCTGTTGAGTCAGCAGACACAGAAATTTTACTGTATTGGCCTCAGTGATGAATTCTTACTATCAAAGAAAAATTGAGTTGCTATTACACAATGTGGGCAGGAAGAAATATACTTAGAGCATTTTCAAGGAGATCTTTTACTACTCTGAAGCTTCTGGTAAAACTAAAATTAACAATATGTTGAAGAGATGAGCACTAATCACACCAACCTACAGAGTTTGTCACTTCATCAAGTGAGGATCACAAATATTTGGTGTGCTTGCTGAGAGTAAAGCAGATATGGAATATTCCCTGGAAGAAAGAATGTATAAGTACCTGCTATGACCATTTGAACAGTTTTTTTTCTTTTTTAAAGGTTTCATTTATTTTTTTGAGAGAGAGCACAAGCAGAGGAAGTGGCAGAAGGAGAAGCAGGTTCCCTGCTGAGCAGGGAGCCCAATGTGGGGATCAACCCCTGGACCCTGGGATCATGCCCTGAGCAGAAGACAAACACTTAGCAGACCGATGACACAGGTGTCCATCCACTTTTTTTGTTAAGATTTTCATTTGAATAGTTTAAGAAATAAGGATTTATGAGCATATCTTCCTTGGTTTGGTGTGAAAAATTACTTGTAAATATTAACCAAATCCTTTATCTTGCCCCTCTCTTTTATTATCAAAATAAAGTATATTAGGAGTGATTAACCTTGTATCTCAATATTTAATTTCAAAATATTTAATATTACTATTTAATGTTAAAGGAGTTACAGATCAACTAAAAGAATGAATGTTATTCAAAGATGAATTAAGTAGGATGCTGTAAATACTCTTAGGGGAAAGGGTTAGTATGTCTTTATTGTCTAAGCACTAGTTGTATTGTCTTTGGTGAAAACAGGGCATTGCCAATGTCTCTGTTAAGAAGTTAAATACTGAATATGAGTACTGAGTTCCTCCCTTTACCATTGCTCAGCTCTTAAGCCGGGTACAATTTCTAAATCTTATTTCTATATAATTCGGGTTGGGTTTTTGTCAATAAATTGGTGCTTTTAAGAGATATGAGAAGCAAAAGTGACCAATATCCTTAGAAGTTTATGATTATTAGAAATACTGAGGCTGTAGGGACACCTCCCTGGCATGCGGGTCCCAACATATCCTTGTTGTCGTTCCTTCCATTCTATATCCTGGTCCCAGATGTGGCAGCTCAGCAGAGGCAGTGACTTCCACATAACTCTTCATGAGTGCCCCCCTTTGTAGTGCTATATCATGACACAAATAATGTCTCTTGAAGTTTTCCATGAATTCTTAATTACCCATCTGTTCCAGGGCTTCAGCTTCCCTGGTTGCTTTTTCTTTTTTTTTTTTTTTTTTTTTTTTTTTTTTTTTTTTTTTTTTTTTTTTTTTTTTTTTTTTTTTTTTTTTTTTTTTTTTTTTTTTTTTTTTTTTTTTTTTTTTTTTTTTTTTTTTGCATTTTTCTTTTTTTTTAAATTTTTCTTTTTTTTTTTTATAAACATATTTTTATCCCCAGGGGTACATGTCTGTGAATCGTCTGGTTGCTTTTTCTGATCTTCTGACTCTTTCAAATGTTTACTTCCTAAACCCCACTATAGATTTTAATCCCCTCTTTCGTATAATATTTGGGGTAATTCCATTTCTCTTGTTGATAGAGAAGTGATTGTTACTAATAATAACATTGGTATTATATCATTATTTTGTGCTACTTATACCACATTCTGTTTATTTGTCTTATGTTTGTAACTGGCTTATGAACTTACTGAACAAGCACAAAAAATGTCCCAAGGCTAAAGCATTATATTTATTGTTTTATATCATCATGCAATTATATGATTTTAAATAACATCAATATGTAGAATATTCAGAAATCTTTTCTCCAACAATTTCCCTGAACTGCAGAAATGAGCATTGATTTGACATTTCCAGTAGTATAATACATGGGCATCTGAAAGTTAACATAGCTGCTGGTGATCTTCTCCCAAGGCTTCTCCATCAATTTTCCTCATGTCCATTGAAGGCATACCCATGCTTTTTATCATTCAGGCCAAAATCCTTGGTGAGTTCAATAAATTTCTCTTTCTCAGATCCTATAAGAGGTCTGTTTGAAAATTCCACCCAATTGACTTTAGAAGATATTTAGCATTTAGGCACTTCTCTTTAGCCCTGACCTACAGTCTGGTCCCTTCCAATTCCTTCCTTGTTATTAAAGCAGGAACATCTTGTCTGGTCTCCTAGTCTTTCCATCTAGTGCACTACAGTCTGTTCTCAACAAAGCAGTCTTCAAGACCATCGTTAAAACATGGCTGAGCACAGCACACCTCTGCTAAAAACTTCTGTTTCTCATCCCACTTTGAGAAGAGTAGGTTCCTTATCCTTTGGACATTTCCCACTCATCTTCTGCTCAAGAAGCAACATTTCAGAGATGTTGATCTCATCACTGTCATTTGACCAGAAACACTACTCTCTCAGGGCATTTGTGCCGACTCTCTCTCAAGATACATGCGAATATAGCACTGTCATTATCTTTAGGTCTTCAACAAAAATTCACCTCTTGTATTAACCCTTCTCATAACTCCATGAAAAATGTTTAATATTTACATGGTAAAAATCTCATGTTAAAAACCCTACACTCTATAACATATATTACTATCTAGCATAATATGTATTTTACATAGTACTCTTATTTATTTTTGATGATACCTCCAAAATGTAAGGCCCCAAAAGCAAGGATTTGTCTCTTTTGTTTACTGCTAGAACAGGACAGGATACGCAGTAATCATTTTTCGTATTTAAATATATTGTTAATTATGCACAAGTGAATATATAATAAATTGAATAAACTTATTATTTAAGAATTAAAATACAATCTTTTTAAAAAGATTTTTATTTATGTATTTGAGATAGAAAGAGCACAGAGGAAAGTGAGAAGGAGAAGCAGACTCCCTGTTGAGCAGAGAGCTTAATGTAGGGCTCTGGTCCCAGGACTCTGGCACCATGACCTGATCCAAAGGTAGATGCTTAACTGATTGAGACACCCAGGAGCCCTTGAAATAAAATATAATCTGAATTAGATAATCAATGCAAGAAAAATGAATTTTAGATTTGTCTGAAATCAAACAGAACCAAAATTTTTGTTGAATGAAAAATGAATGAAGGAATAACTAAAAACCATAAAGATATCTTTCTTCAAATGGTTTATGTAAGCTTGACTCTTTTCTACACGTTTTTCTTCTTGTCTTTGGTCTTGTATAAGTATATACTTAACTTAGTATGGGCCAAGTAGTTTTTAGTAGTTCTTCATAGAAGGGGACCAGTAAGGCAGAAAAGGAAGGGTCTGCTCAAACTGAAATAAGTCCTTTATCATAGTACTACTTGACATCTCTTAGGAAAGTAATTTAATAATTTGACCTTAAAAAAAAAAACTTCAGAAAGTCTGTGATATTTACTCACACTAATGTATTCTGAATATATTCAACAAACTATGGCATAAAATTATCATATCTATCATTTAAGTTATCCCATGTATATAAAACTATTAATTTATATCTTGTCATTTTAATGCAATTAATGCCTGATTTTATACTAAGATCATTCGTTTATTATATTTTATAGCTCACTTGTGGAATTGCATCTAACTAAAGTTAGGTGTGTTTTTTCTTAAAATTTTGTCCTTTAAAATTTACTAAAATTATGATGAAAATGCTACAAATGACAAATACACATATTAAATAATTCTTATCACCATTTGTCATCAAGGAAATTCAGAAAACAATTGAAATATCACTACATGCCCATTTAAAGTACTAGAAGAAAACCTGACAGTGCCAGTTGTTGGCAGGAATGTGGAGCAACAAGAGTATTCATTCATTGCTGCTGGGAATTTAATGGTACACTTATTTCACAAGACAATTTGGCAGTTTTTTATAAAGCTAGTCCTACAGTAAAACTCATTAACCGTGCTTCTGGGTACTTACTCAACTGATTTAAAAACTCATGTACACACACACACACACACACACACACACACACATACACACACAGAATGGTCCACAAATGTATATAGCACCTTTATTCATAATTGTCCCAAACTAGAAGTAGCCAATGACTTTCAATAGGTAAATGGAAAAACAGACTCTGATACAGAGATAGAATATAGTACTATTTTGCTATAAATAGGAATTAGTTTTCTTGCTATACAAAGGCATGGATGACTCTTAAATACAAATTTTTAGTCAGTAAAGCCAGTATGAAAAGATTACATACTGTAAGATTTTGTTTATGGAGAATTCTATAAAATGCAATATAAGAAAGACAGTAAGATGTTCTCAGGCATTTGGGGAGAAGTGATGTCAAATAAGTCAATCACATTCTTTAGATTGATGAAATATGCTGTATGATACTGTAGTCACAGGTACATGATACTATGTATGTATTGAAACCATAGAAATTTACAGCATAGAGAATATTTCTTAATCTATTAAAATTAAATACATATGTTTAATTATATATAAAACTTTATATAATGTATGTAATATGTTCATACATACACATACATATATATGAGGTCGGCTGTTCCCAGGAAGGAATGCAAACTCTGACAAAGAAATCAACCATGTTACTGATGCATTAAAGAAATGACTGTAGGAGTTTAGTGAAAAAGGTACTGACCTAAGAAACTTTGGAAATAAATTACATCTGACAAACTAATGTTAAAAGGAGCTGTATAACATGGGGAGATGGAGAGGAGAAGGGAGTTGAGGGAAACTGGGGGGGAGATGAACCATGAGAGACTATGGACTCTGAAAAACAACCTGAGGCTTTTGAAGGGGGGGGTGGGAGGTTGGGGGAGCCTGGTGGTGGGTATTATGGAGGGCACGCATTGCATGGAGCACTGGGTGTGGTGTAAAACTATGAATTCTGTTACGCTGAAAAGAAATGAAATAAAAAAAAAGATTAAAAAAAGGAGCTGTATATAGTATTGTGCTGTAGTTGATACAAATTTGATGGCAACACGGGTTAACAATTCTGATAACAGTATAGATATGTACTGGGGTTAAAAAGTTAAGTAAATGCTGGGTAAATGGAGGGACTCAGGATTCTCAATGTTGATATAGGAGAATACAGATAAACTAGGGGAAAAACTAGATGACTCATGGTAACAGAACAAATTTGGAGACATTAGTATGAACTCATATTTAGCTTAATATACATAAAAATTGATTTACAGATAGAGATAGATATATCTATGTGTACAGAAATAGATATACATACATAGATAATTGATAGATTTGAATATCTATCTAAAAGGACACATGCACAGGGTGCTTCTACCAAGTAATAGAGTATTCAGAAGAGGGAAAACTTGTTATTTTAAGGTAAGAAATCTAACGAACACTACCTCAGCCAGGTGATTGAGTTCAATATCAACAGTGACAAATCAGCCTGATATTATGTAGCCTCATGATAGGCTTAAAAAACATTTTTCTTGGGGTATCAGACGGGCTCAGTCAGTAGAGCATGTGATTCTCAATCTCAGGGTCCTGAGTTCAAGTCCCATGTTGGATGTGGAGCCAACTAAACAAAAACAAAAACAAAACATTTTTCTTTTGTGGTCTTCCTCCCCAAAACTCTTAAGCAAGTATAATTATGAGAGATACATCATACAAATCCTTCAGAAGGACTTATCTCAAAATATGTGACCAGAGAACTTAAAATCATCAGGGCCATTAAAAGCAAGTCTGCAAAACTGCCACAACCAAGAGGAGGAGTCCGGGTTGACATGACTAAATGTGCTGTAGTTTTCTGGGTAGAAGCCTGGAATAGAAAAAAAGCAAAAATGAAAACAAAAACAAAAAACAAACCACTATGTAGAAATTAAGTAAATATGAATATATATGGACTTGTCTTAATATTTTTTTTAAATTAACAAAAATTTTAGAATTTGAATCTAGAGGAGGTGTCAACAAATGTGAAAAGGGAAAATATCCCCCCCCAAAATTAAGAAATGGAATAAAAGTGTTTATATTGCATAGTCTTTAATTTCTCATACTCTGATATAAATTTGTATTCATTATTGATTGACACATAATTAATGGAAACTATCGTGATGGAAGGGAAATCACAATAAGGCTATCTTATATTTTCTTTTTTTGATTTTTTGGAAAGCCATAAAACCCATCACTCTAGCATTACTCAAAGAGGAGACGTACATTTTAGCAACTCAGGTAGATTACATTGGATTTCCTTATTGAAAAAGAAGGACAATTATGGATCATACTCTTTTGTAAATGTAATATTTTTATGTTCTAAAACTGGTTATAACAAATCATTTTTAATACAAAAAAGAACTATTTAAACCTTGTGTATGACAATACACAATCTTTTGTGGCAATTCATTTAAAAAATTAAAAGAAAATTATAGATTTTCTTAGAAAGTAAAATATTGCATATATCCAGGGAACTGCAATTTACATTTATGATTCACTGCAGGTCAATAAGGAATTATGAAGTAAAAATCAATATCGTTAGTGATTTAAAATTTTGTAATGTGTAAGTTTCAAAATGTATCAGAATATTTATATAACTCTAGCAAAGTTTGGATCCACTTTTTGTCATATCAGTAAATACCTTTTTAATCAAATACATGCAAACTCTTATATATGCCATAGAGAACTAATTACATAATGGTAATTTTATTTATTTTTTTTTAACATAGATTTATTTATTTATTTATTTGACAGACAGAGATTACAAGTAGGCAAGAGAGGCAGGCAGGGAGAGAGAGGAGGAAGCAGGCTTTCCGCAGAGCAGAGAGCCCAATGTAGGGCTCAATCCCAGGACCCTGGGATCATGACTTGAGCTGAAAGCAGAGGCTTTAACCCACTGAGCCACCCAGGCGCCCCACATAATGGGAATTTTAAAAAGTAATTTTAATAAGTGAAGGAAACTACAACATACTGCTTGTATTCTTGCTGAAAATATATGTGTGCTTAGCAATGTCTGAAACGGGGCCATTTTTAACAATTATATGAATTAATTTGGGGGCGCCTAGATGGCTCAGTTGATTAAGATCTGACTCTTGATTTTAATGCATGTCATGATTTCAGGGTTGTCAGATCGAGCCCCATGTCCAGTTCCCACTCAGCATGGAATCTCTCTGAGATTCTCTACCTCTGCTCTTCCCTGTGCTTGCTCAAACACCCTCTCTCAAGTAAATAAAATATTTAAAAAAAATTAATTTAGGCACCTCAGTATGTTAAGCTTCTGCCTTCAGCTCAGATCGTGGTCTCAGGGTCCTGGGATTGAGCCCCACATCGGGCTCCCTACTCAGTGGGGAGTCTGCTTCTCCCTCTCCCACTTCCCCTGCTTATGCTCCCTCTCTCACTGTCTCTCTGTGTGTCAAATAAATAAATAAAATCTTTTTAAAAAGAATTAATTTTATCATAATTATGCTTGAACGTTCATATTCAGTGTCATTTGAGAAAATCACATTATGTTAAGGATAAACTGAAAATAAAATATCTAAAATACTATAACTTTCTTTTCTCATCTGTGATTTTTTGTGTTCTAATTGGTATTCTTAAATGTTGACCATAGCATCAACCAATACTAATTAGAGTGGCTGAAGATGTTATCTGATTCTCTTTCATGTTAATGGCTCATAACTCCCTCTTACTTGTTAGATCTATTACTTTGTAACGATTTTAAAAACAACTTTAAAACCTCTCATCTAGTGATAGCCTTAAACAGCACTACATTTCCCACTGACAAAGTTCAAAATGCATTAGTCAAAGTTCATCTTCCCTAGTGAATGTGTAAAATCTCTTACAGTTTTCACGTTTTGTTAATAGTTCTATAAAACATCGAAAACAGTGTGGAATTTCTAGATTCATTTTGTTTGTAAGAGAAATACTTTACTCCTCTTATCTGCTGCCACATATAGTTGTGCTTTAAGTGAAACATCCTGTAGAGTTCATAAACCTAACAATGAAATAAAATTCAGGAACATTGACAGCACAATATCAGAATTAGTGTGGACTCATAGAGGGTCTTCATTCAGCTCTGGGATATTCTTTTAATAACTTTCTAAGAAATTGAAAATAATAAATAGGTTTTTCAATTTAATGTGTATGCAGATAATCATAGATTAGGAAGGAAAACTTGAAAAATACAAGGTCTACTTCCAAACATATCTGGCAAATCACTTTCCTACAAAAAAAATTCAATTACTTCATTAAATTATTTTCAGGTTGCCTTGTAATTAATTTGGTTATTGTCCAATTCCATTCTAATTTGTTCTGCTTTAGCACTATGCTGCAGAAAGCATGATTATCATTTTGTGTGCTGAAGGGGAGACAAATGCTTGTGGATCCTTGTGGATCAAAGACTAGTAAAAGCTACACTTTGAAGTTTTCTCTACTGTGGGTGTCTAAAAGAGACTCTTGTAAAGGTTTTTCCAGGTCTTCTCAGTTCGACAGCTTCCTTCAATTTTGATCACTAAAATTATGCATGGTCAAAGAAATCACAATCCATTACCCTAGTAAAAATAAGCTTTTCTTGAAAGATGAGCACACACACAAAATAAGCTCTCTAAAAAGGAATAACAATGCAAGCTAAAATGTTTATTATTATTGTGTATAAGATAGAGGTACCTATAGCAGTACAAAATATATCTGATGTTGTAGTACCTAGAGAAGAATATATATATATCTGATTTTGTATGGTCACACATAATATATGTGATACAATGTATCACAACATAGTAAAATATTAAGATAAGAATGCTTTCTCCTTTACACATCAGTCTTTGGGTGAAACCAAAGAGGGAGACGATCTATGTAACTTAAGCATAAGCAGAATTTTTGGAAGCACATAATGAGTGCTTACAAAATGTCTAGAAATCAAGTGAGCTCTAGCATGGGTCAAGTCAAAAACATTAAGAACTCTCTAGTTGGGATGTTATTACTGTCATCACCGCAGTTGTCATTGGACACTCTTGCTACACTGCACTTTCTTCCTTCTGCCTCTGAACTCTTAGGTCAACCAATGAAGCTATGAACTATTAACCTCCAACTGACCCTGAATTTTGTTGCTTTCTCAACAATCCACTATCAGATGGAATGTCCATTGCCCAAGCCTCAGGTTAAGTTACTAAAGAAGTTACTAGTTACTACTAGTTAAGTTACTCAGGCTGCCTACTGGTTAAGTTACTAGAGAAGGAGGGGAGTAAATATATTTTCATTTAACATATATCTTTGGAAGCCCTTCCCCCAATAGTAAAGGTGTTTAAAGTTTGTTTGACCAGATATTTCTGACTAAAACAATAGTTCTTCACTTCCACTGCCCAAGAAATGCATGCATGTTTTCCACCACAAATACACTTAAGAGAAACTGTTGCTGACACCAGTCTTCATACAAATGTCCTAGAGGATGTTGCACAGGAAGTAATTTTATTATTTTGAATATACCAATTTATTTCAAGACAAAAAATTTTTCCTTGAATTTGTTTAAACCATAAGTCATTTAACCATTTACTGAACTTTCATTTACAAAATTAATCCTCCAAGACACTTGAGTCATCATCTTCATTTTATTAAGTGTGGTATTGATCAAATTGGCTATATGGACATTTAAATCTGTACCAATATAAAGTCAGATAAATTATGGGAATAAGATTAATTATAATGGAATATTTTATTCTTATATAAAAGTATGAATTTTAATGTTAGGTTTTGTTCAGTCGGTATATGTTGTTTCTTTTTTCATAATCAGAAAATATTTCACATGACAGTTAGATGTATCCCATCTGTATTCCTAGATTAGATCATTTCTGAAAGATTTCTTGAATGCTGTAAGCAGCTCTTATTTTTAAACTTTAGCTGATTATCAGTTATCTTTGATAGAATAAACATCCCCAGGAACTCCATGGAGAAGGAAAATAAATCATATTGAAAATTCACTTGAGTTGAAGAAGTAGGTTAAGCATATCTGTCTGTCTGCGATCTATATTAGAGAGTTAGAATATAATCCTGTTGCAAAAACTCCATAATGTAATAGAAAAAATAGATTTTTTTTGAATTCATGAAATACAAATGTGTACTTTCTGTAGACATTACAAAGTAAACAGTCATTGTAACTAAGGCACAAGAATATTGCCAGAATCCTGAAGGACTGCTATATGCCTCCTACCCAATTCCTTCTTCTCTAAAGTTAACCACTATCCCAATTTTTATAGTGAACACTTCCTTGCTTTAGTCTCTTATGTTTGTGCTGTGTTTTGTGTGTATTATAGACTCAGAATTTAGTATGAGGTGACTTTAAAGTAAAGGCTTATAAGTAAATGTAACTAGAAATAATACAGTGAAAATAAGAAATGTGCTGAAGAAAACAACAAAGTTCCGAAACTTGTGTAGAATGATTTGAATTTCAGAGTTCTTTTTGGGACTTTAAAGAAAATTCTTCATTAAAAGGTGAAAAAAGATTTCAGGTTTTATCCTTCTTAGTCTCAGTTGTTAGGGGCTGAATGGGAGCATTTGTTTTGCTCATTTCCTTCATTTTGAATGTAAACTTTGTGCTAAATTTTAAATAAGGTGCTAAGACTAATCTATTATTTTAAGCTATCAACCCCAAAGTAACTAAAATATTCTTACATCTTACATCTAGAGATGGGAATGGATGATTATCGGAGAAAAAGAGATCAAATGAGAATAGGACTAAAAATGTGCACATTTCACACACACTTATATATTGGTTACATTAAACTTGTAGTAGTAAATAATCTACTATATCTTTCACATCTTCATTGACTTTGGCCTCTGTTCCAGAATGTGGAATACACTGGATTCCACTGTGTGCTCGAGAAGCCTGGCCAGTAAGCAGTTCATCTCTGACTTGACGTCTCAGGCTGGGGCATATGTAGCCAGCTTATCTTTTCTTCTTCCCAAACTATTGCAGAGATTAAGTGATTGGAAATTTGCTTTCTGGAATCTCTGCTTAGATTCTGACATGTTTTACTTTCCCATTTCTTGTTCTCATATTGGAAAGGGAGTTCTTGTTCTCTTTAATTTAAAGGTGGAATGATAAACTCAGATTTATGACTTTAATCTGCTTGCACTGAAATTGTGAGATCACATTTCAAGCATATTGAGAAATTGAATTAATAAAAACATTTGTTTATATAGCCCTTTGGCCTTATGATCTGATAGACCTTTAAAAGTATTACTTGAAGGGATATGTGAGCTTTAGATGATCGTGCCAGAGAGAATTATACGATGATTAAAATTCAGTAAATGTTTGCAACAGAGCTGTTTCTCTTCTTTCCCCTCCTTGAAGGACAAAAATGAGAGCTGCAAAGACAAACAAGAAGAAATAAACGCCATAGTACACAATGTTTTCTGCTATATTTACGAATCTTTGGTTCAGCTAATAGAAATGCCAACTTCCGGGGCACCTGGGTGGCTCAGATGATTGATCATGGGACTCCTGGTTTCAGCTCATGTCATGATCTCATGGTCATGGTCTCAGCATCATGGGATGGAGCCCTGCTTGGAACTCTGTGCGCAGCAGGGAGTCTGCTTGAGATTCTCTCTCTCTCTGGCCTTTCCCCACCGCCATTCACATGTGTACACATTATCTCTAAAATAAATACATAAACTTTTTAAAAATTAAAAAAAAGTTAAAAAAAAAAAAGAAATACCAACTTCTCTTTAAAACTAACAACCTGGCTTTGTTGAACCCAGGGCTGCTTCCCCTGTCAACTTGACTCTCTTCTTAAGGAGCATTATAGTAGTAGTTGGATCTATGTAGACTGACCTAACATGTACACTTTGGCTATGTACTTTCCATTTATCCTTATAAACTAAGATTAAAGCATTCTTGCCACCCAAAAGAAAGTGACCTCTCTGACCATTACAGGTTTAAATAGAATTAGATATCCTTTCTTATCATACCCTTATTTAGTATTTGCAAGAGTTCATTTGGGAGTTAGAGGTTAAAAGGGCACAAAAGTTCATTACAGACATGTGTTTCATATATTTAAATATATAAAAGGTATAAATCAAGCTACCAACTATTATAACAAATCACATTTTGCCCAGCTATCTTGATAAATATGTCAAGCTTTCATAAGGACTCTAAGGCTAAATTCAAATTTTGAATTTTTGATGTCTCAGAGGTCTTGCCCATGGCTTACAGTCTACCCATTTTCTCTCCCCATACTGGAGGACCCTCGCATGCATACATGTGGGTGAGCAGCCAGCCTGAAAATCCAGCTCTATGTCCTTTATGAACAGTTGTCTCTCAGCACTACCCAGGCCTTGTAGTTCCACATTATTGGTGTATTTTGCCCTTAGGAGAATTGATACCAGAAGAAGATTATGCATATTTTGTATGTGTCCTCTGTGTTGTTGGGCAAAAATTTCTGAAATCAAGAACATTCAAAGAATGGGACAGAAGGGAGATGCTGGCAGGACACACCATGTAGACCCCTAGGATGGGGTGGGATACTGTCAGAGAAGAGCCAGAGTGAGTAGGCTCAAGCTTATCTTGCCTAGGTCTAAAGACATTAGGCCATCCTATTTTTCTCTGACAGCAGAAGCTGTGTGTTATACAGTTTTATATCCTTATTGTTATTTGATTCCCAGTAAGTTTTTTTTGTTTTGTTTTGTATTGTTTTGTTTTGTTTTCATTGTTATTACTGAATGAGAAGTTCAAACACAAAGACATAACGTAATTGTGACTAAGGCCAGCTAACTACTAAATATCCAAAAACAGAATTCAAATTCAGACTTTAAAATCAGAGTCCTCTGGTTTCAGACTGCTTAGTTATTGTTTCACCCCAATTCCTTCACAGTAAAGTATGGAAAAGGTGAACCATAAGTCATGTTAAGCAATCAGAGGCTTTATGTGTCACAGGATCCCAAATGAAGGGAATATTAGAGAAGCATGTGATAAGGAGGTATAATTTTATGGAGGAAGTTTGATTGCAGCAGGCTTTTTCAAGTCTATATATAATTTAGTTAAAGATGTAGAGAGAATTCTAAAAGGGAAAACAATAGCCTCCTTCTTTTATTTCCTTCATTTATCCAGTATATAAAAAGAAGATGTATTTAAAGTGAATCCCAATGCAAAAGAAAAGGAGTCAATGTTTAAGTGAGAGAATAAAAATTGTCATAAAATATTCTTAATTAATTTGTATCCCCACAACTTTCTCAACAATAGAAATATATTTAAATAGGAATTTTAAAGAATTATTTTGAAGACAAAGTCTCAGGTGAACCTATTCATATCAGTACATTTTAAAATATATTCTCACTCCATACACACGTACACACATACACACAAAATATTCAGTCTAACAAAATGAATTTTTTTTTTACCTCATCCTCATGTTTAGGAAAATATTTGCAGTGGATATATATTTGTATGCATTGAGGGTCAAAAATTCTCTCTCCCTTACTCTTTCTTGTTTAGTTGAATAAAGGCAACAAATTGCGGTGCCAACCACAAAAGAAGTTTTTTTCCAAATTATTGTGAAAAATACCCTTTCTGTGGGGACATGGGGTCTGCTTAAGTGTTTAACAGAATAGGACTTAATGGGAGAAAGAAGGCATGATTCTTCTGTCTTGTGATAACAAGTCCTATTTGTCCCAATTTATAGCAGCAGGGGAGGGAAAGATGTCCCTAATATGCAAATAAACCATCCAGGTGCAGAGTGTGCATGCAAAAAGATAAGCTGGGTAGTGGCTGAGTAATTACAGTAATTCAGCACGTGTAAATATATCCTGTGGTCCAAAGAAACATAAATAAGTATAATAGAAATGGCACAATTAAGAAAATATGCCTTTAGGTTAAATAGCAGTACACATTCTAAACAAAGACTCAGTTGCTCACAGGACAAAATCAAGGATAATGTGCTCATTTGAATAACAACTTCTTAACCATATTTCAAAGTCAAGTGTAAGCCAAAACAAAGTTAGGTGTAGCTGATTATGTAAGGTGAAAAATTATATAATGCTCTATTCCAAGAAATGCCTTTTTACGAACAAATAATTTATGTAATTGTATATTTCCTTTAATTTCTTTGGGAAATAGTTATGAACTTCTCAAGCAGACTTGATGGAAATAACTTTTAGAAACAATGGAGTAAAGTAGTAGAGCATCTCATTCTCAGGAGCACTATAAAATATTCTCTGGCAATTAGTAAGGTACTTCTATAAGGTTACTATTAAGGTAGCAGAATAAATAGAAAATTAGACCTCCTGTTTTCCGAACATCTTTAGTTCTGTGACAAATTCTGGATTATTGGAATATATCTGATTATTTAAAAACTTGCTATTTAAACCTAATGCATACTCTACTGTGGATTCCCTAGAAATAGTTCTATTTAATGTTTTAATAAAATTTACGAGTTTTTTTTCAAAGTAGAGCCTCAAAATAAGCCACATTCAGATTTCCAACTGATTTTTCATATGAAGAGATATATATGAAGTGATATATAATACTCACAGAGCATTTGAACATTAGGGTCTTGCAAAGAAGGGCAAATTCTCAATTAAGATAACTTCAAGCCTTCTTGAGTAGCACACATAAAGGAAACTCGTATAGGGAAAATCATCAACATTTATACAGAATTCTTTTTGCTCTGTTACCCAGGAGAATGTATACAGTGATATGACATGGCAGGACCTCTGAATCAAGGAAAAAGAGCACAACCATGAGTCTGTGGGACATTTAAGCTGAATTAGTATGAAAACAGTAGTGTCTCTTGTTAGGATCAGTGGCTAGATTGTAACATCAATATGATGTGATAGAAGCTACATACTAACCTTCTTTTCTCAGTTTAATATCTGAGGTTGGGAAAGCATCAGCTTCTCTCCTGGAATAATAAGTGTATTGATACCTAATCCTGGTTGTAGACTAGAATTGATTATTGTAAACACCGGGGCTATGGTCAGCTTCTCTGTAGTCTTGCAGGCAACTCATCCGATGTGACTTCAGTCTGAAATTTACAATCTTGAGCAAGTAAACCCTTACTCTCATATGGTCATTATCACCAACAGCCTTTGTGTGTTGCAACTCTCTGCATGTGTAGTTGTATGATGATAGTGAAAAAATTCAAAAGAAAACTCAAGCGTGTGGTCATTTCCTTCAAGGGGCATTTGATGTTGTATACATTTGAACTATCTAGAAAAAATTTACTATGAACAATGAGAACATCTGGGGGGAATAAACAATAGAAAAAGAAAATGTGAACGTGTCTAAGGTCATGTGTAGTGGTTAGAGGAATTTACAAAGTAATAAATATCAATCACTATGATCTCTTTTTTCTACAGGAAGAGTAAAATCAGTAGTGTGCTACAGTCAGCTCATGTGAGCTTGTAGGAACTGATTATTAAATTTCTAGGTAGCTTATAATGAGCTATGATGAGAGTACTTACATCACGAGAATCAACAAATTCTAAAAGTCAGTTTTCCCTCTATATCCCAGAGGACTAATTGTTAAATATTTAACAACACATTCAGGAGTACAAATCAGAGAGGGAATAGTCTGAAATTGGTGCTGGAATTGATCACTTTTTCCTTAATTCTCAATCTTTATTTAAGCAATTGAGGAAATTTATTTAAATAATCTATGTAAATTCAATGGAATGTAATAGAATGAGGAGTAGTCTCCTTCAAGGTCTATGAAATTCTTTGATTAGAACTTATGTATATCCCACACTGTAAGATAATGTATGATGTCCATATGGAATGGAAATACCACACTTCCCGCAAAGCACAGTATATTAGACTATTATGATTTTTATCATAAATAAATATTATCATTAGCAGATAGTTATTGACATCTTTTTTTTAAAGATTTTATTTATTTATTTGACAGACAGAGATCACAAGTAGGCAGAGAGGCGGGCAGGGAGAGAGAGGAGGAAGCAGGCTCCCTGCCGAGCAGAGAGACCGATGCGGGGCTCGATCCCAGGACCCCAGGATCATGACCTGAGCCGAAGGCAGAGGCTTTAACCCACTGAGCCACCCAGGCGCCCCTTGATATCTTTTTTGTAGTAATGGTATGTGATGTGCTTTCCAGTCAAAGAGAGTATTGAAAGATTTGTAACAGATCAAATATTGCATCCAATTTAATTGAACTGTTTTTTTTTTCTTTTTTAATTCTCCTTAAAATTCTCTGACATTGCCAGTCCAAACATGATGGGTAGATATGAACCCGCACATTTTATATCCATCATATTACTTAATTTTACAATTCTACCAGACACAGGGCAGAATGAGAGTGATAGCCTACTTTCAGATGTTGTTGCCAAGTGATCCCTCCACTGACTCAGGAGACAGACTGTTGTGGCCCAGTCTGCAGTTGTCAAACATCAGGTACCCTCAGCTGGGCAGGGCAGAGGTGGAGGCAGGCAGAGAATAACAAGTTTTGCCATTGCAGTTCAGGCCTCTCAAACATAGCAAGTGAACTAGTATTTTAACTGACCATGATTTCCTTAACAAGATTTCTAGAATTTTTTCTACTTTCAATAAATTTCCCACAGTCATTTTATGTTTGTATAGTACCAACTACATTGTCTATTTAATATTCATTATGATCATATTTTGAGCTATTTGTTATAAACTGGGTGCTTATTATGGACAATATTCTAGTTCCTATGTAAATTACAATGAGCAAGGAGAAAGAATTTGTATTTAAAGTCCACAGAGAGTTTGTGATGTGTTACTAATTTATATTAAGATCTAGATAATAAGTAAAGTGAATGATAAAAGGATAAATTAATAATAGTTACTCTAAGATATTATTTGGATCTATTTCTTTAAACCATCTAGTATTAATTACTCCATTTAAAAATCATTTTTAGTCATTAATTGCACAACAGAGGCAATATATAGGGAACAATATATAAAAATACTTATTGATATATAAAATACTTACTAATATATAAAAATAAGTATTTTTATATATTATAAATTTTTTTTATATTGTTTTGCATATTTTTATTTTATTCTTATTTATTTTTATTTTTCTTCAGTTTCAAGCTGAAACTCTTAATTCCCTTCCAGTTTGTTTAGTCCTTTTAGAATCAGTTTAGTCAATACTTATGGACCAATAAATTGTGAATTCTGTGCTCTGCCAAGTCACAGAGGTTTATGCATTGGGTTATCACACATCTGGCTTTTCTTTGACAGTCCAGTATATGCCTTATTCTCTGACATGATGATAAATAGCCACCTTCTCACTCTCACCCTACTTTGGCTGATAAATTATATCATCACCCCGTCTATAAGGGGCTTTATATATGCACTTTTTCACTTCATGTGGTTGTACATTTTAGATTTTTTTCCCTAATCCAGTTCTAAGCCCAAAGTTTTAAAACAAATGCACAGAAATGTATGAAGTACCATATATGTTTACTTATAAAATAGTTAATAGTAATAATTGAGACAGAACTCATGATTCTTTATACAAACAAGAAGTTATAATATTCCTTTAGGAATTTTTCAAAATAATTTCAAGGAGAAAAAACTGATCAAAATCATACTATTACATTATTAAAACACACACGCAAGTTATGGCTTTAAAACTAATTTCATTATTGTCTTCTAGCTACTAATTTTATATACAGTTTTAAATTCACATGTAATTGCAAAAATATTTAAGCAAAATTTGACAAGCAGTGTTGATACTTATATACAAGTGTATAAGTGTATATACACTGTATATAAGTGTATATACACTTATACACTTAATATATAAGTATATACTTATACACTTGTACACTGTTGATACTTATACACAGTGTTGATACTTATACATTCTACATATACATTTTATATGTAGAATGAATATCCTTTTTTTCTTTTCTAATCATCTGCTCCAGATATTGACTTCTGTCAGCTTCAAAAACAATTTGCACTGATGTTAATTAAAGGAGCTAGCCTTCTCATCCTCTTAGGCTGTGCCAGTCTCTTACATTCTCAGCTCCTTGCTTCTCCCCACTATCTCGGGAGTTCTAGTCCTGATTGCTTTACTGGTTCTAATAGCCAGCATTGTTTCTCCACCTCTGTTACATTGTTAAAAGATGTACTGGTTTCTCTGCTTCCCAGTTGCAATTATCTGTGTAGACTTTCATTGTTTTCCTACCAAATTTGAAAATGATCCAAGGGCAAAAGGAGACCAATAAATGTCAACTCTCTACTCTGAAGGTCCCTGCTCTTCAGTAACTTGCCTCCTAAATTCCTGGTTACCTACACAGCTATCTTATTTTTTTAAACAGATTTATTTTTGTATTTTTATCTGGGTTTTCTAGTTGTTCTTGATCCCCTCCAAGTTACTCCATCTTATCCAGATTAGGAATCTGGAACAGTTTTTCAATGAACAAATAATTATCTTTTCTTAAGAAGTATAAATTTATAACTTGCAATAAACTATTTTTATAATTTCAGTATAAAGGGAATACTTTATTGCACACTTTTTTCTTACATAGTGTATTCAATGCCTAAAGGAGTATATTTAATCAAGTATATGAGAAATACAAGCTACTGGGATGCTTGGTGACTCAGCTGCCTAAATGATTGACTCTTGATTTCCTTTCAGGTCATGATCTCAGGGTCCTGAGATATATCCCCAGAGAGGGGATAGCAGGGTCCCTGCTGAGCAGAAAGCCTGATGATGCGGGGCTTGATCTTAGGACCCCGAGACCATGATCTGAGATGAAAGCAGACGCTTAACCCTCTGAGTCACCTAGGCACCCAGAAAAAATATTTTTATATAATTCTGGAAAATAAACACTGTCTCTATTTTTATTTTTTCTTATTTCTTTACTCATCAAACTTGGATATTAAGTATTAGATTATTTTTTCAAACTAACATTACTTTCATAATTCTACAACAAAAATATTTATGATTTATAATTTTCATTATACAGAGTGGTCCTTCCAAAATGCACACGTACATTTTGAAATTGTCTCCTCTTTTAAGCTCAAGTTTATTCTTTAGTCTTCACATAGTAATTAACACCATATTTAGCATATAATAAGTGCTCAAGAAATATCATCTTAGGAAAAAATTAATGACATTCCCCAACTTTAGTCTTCCTATGCCATCTGTGTACATCCTGATTGGACACCAATCACTGATCTCTCAAAAAAAAATCTCGCAAGGTAATATTTTGTGACTAAACTAATGTAACCTCAAGTGTTTTTGTTCTTCAAAATTAATCTCACTTTGACATTTTTTAATAGAATATATATATTACGATGCAATTAGATACATCTTATTAACAAGAACATATAGCTAGCTTATTTGTTACATAAACTAACAAGAAAACAGAAGCCTTGAATTTTTCGAGAGGGGGTGATATTCCATTGTAACTACAGATACTGATGGTTCAATGATATATTCCTCCATCTCCAGTAATGTGAGTTTTTAAGTGAGATATTGCCCTTAGATATCTAGATAAAAACAGTACTTGAAAAAAAAACAGACACTAAGTATTAAAAAAAACAGAGTTTAACACTATACTGTGAAAAATGTTTGTACAATGATTAAAGAGTTGCTTAACTACATTATCTTCTTGTTCCCCAAACTAGGGAAAGCACATTGATTCATTTATTAGGTTGATCTAGTGTCTTCATTTATAGAGATCAATTATGTGTGTTTTATTATAAGTGCTTTAAAAGGTACGTGAGATATTTTGATCTTTACATCTCAGAGGGCCGCAGTTTCATTTAACTATCAAGTACAAATGTAACTTGCAGAGTAAATTAAACCAGAGAATTCCCAGTTACTCAATTGATGAATTTAACTTGTTTTCATTCTCTCTTCCGGAAGCATGACATTGAGTGGATAAGATAAATTGAATTAAATAACAAAATAAAAGCCAAATATTGACAAGTTTGATAAATTGTTTCATAATTTAATAATAATTTATTTAAAATATAATTAATATGTGTGGATTTATAACTTGTGGCAGTATGTTATTATTCTAATTAACTTCTGTTACTACCTTTGTCTTTTCAAACTTTCAACCATTTTACTAATACTAATAGTTGTATTTATAAGATGAATTCTGTCTAGTTATATGCATTTAAAATATAGTATTTCCTATTCATATATGATCACTTTCCTGCCATCTTAAATTTACTGTACTATCTAATGAAATTTCCAGTAAATCATTAATTGTGATAACAAAACAACAACTGTTTTGAAGTAAGGTGTTATAAAAATTTCAAACAGGTATTATTTATATTTGAGAATGGATTTGCATTAAAATGTAAATAAATGGAGGCAATGTTTCAAGCTATGGACATGAAGTCCATAGAAGGCATCCGCTCTTTAAATGAAAAATTTATGCCTTGAAAAATTATTTCAAGTTGTGTTTAAATACAACCATTAAAACTTTCTTTAAAAATGTAATGTCTGTTGAAATTTATAAAACTGTGTAAAATACAAGTCCTGATCTTTATTCATAGTTTTTGTAAGTAGTGGGTTAATGACTTTCAAAATAATTAATATATACATGTAATAAGCCACATGCTCTCTCTTATGGGACATATTTATGAAGTGGGTTAATAGTTCCTTTTATATTTATTATACTGGAAACAACTTTGTTCTGGTCTTCTATTTGTACTTAGATAAATTATATATCAAATTTAGTGAAATAAGTGTGGTATCTTTTTTTGTACATTCCATTTTGAATGGACACAGCTCTATGCAGTGGCAGTCTGGTTGTAATTCAATATTGTAAGAGTAATGTAAGTTTATGAGCAAATCAATCAAGTCATTTTGGCATATATTTGCTACTGTGTTTTAGATATTTTCAAATTGGTAATAATATTACTGTATCAAAAAGTGAATCTCAGGGCGCCTGGGTGGCTCAATGGGTTAAGCCTCTGCCTTTGGCTCAGGTCATGATCCCAGGGTCCTGGGATCAAGCCCCGCATCAGGCTCTCTGCTCAGCGGGGAGCCTGCTTCCTCCTCTCTCTCTGCCTGCCTCTCTGCCTACTTGTCATCTCTGCCTGTTAAATAAATAAATAAATAATATTTTTTAAAAAAAGGTGAATCTCAGTCTAATGAGTTAGGGACAAATGAGAGTGGAATTAATCTTGTGATGCTCTAAATAATATCCTAACAAAATCTTTCATCTAAATTTTGAAGATGAAAATGCTTTTCTGATGTGTGTGTTTCGTCCTCCTCATTCTGGTCGTTCTGGGTGTGGTTCTCCATCCCGCCATCGGATGCTGCAGTCCGTACATTGGAATGGTGATCTCTCCAGTAGCCCCTAAGGAATGACAGCACCCACATTAGGATTCTTTCAATTACAACACATTTTGAATGGACATATAATGCCATTGTTATTCTGGAAAAGAGACAGAGCTATCCCTTTGAATAACACCATTGCTTGTGTTATTGAAGAAGTGAAAAATCTTTAAATCATCTTGGTTTCCTTCAGACATAAATTATGGTCAAATTTTCTTGTATGAACTTAAAAATTGTGAAAATGCCAAATGTGTGCATGTCTAATGTCATGAGCCTTTTATTCTGTTTGCTTTGAAACCCGGGGTCAAAAGAGTTGTTACTGTGCATTTTTTACTTCTTTAAAAGGGAAAGTTAATCCCTTTTTATTGAGAAGTAGCTCATGTTAATTTAACTTGGCATCAGGTATTTGATGAGTTTTCATTCTCGCCTTATAGAGTAAAGCATATATGTCACTATGTTGTCATTTTCACACATATATTTCTGTTTTCTCATTAACACTCCCTTTCCAAATCTAGGTTCTGAGGAGAGTGTGTGTACCTGACAAATATGAAAGCATACAACTCAAAGTAAGTGGGATAATTTACATGGTGTTAAGAACAAAGCTTACAAAATTAAAGGCCATGTAATTTCAACCCCTAAAGACTATTCATAGTTATTTTTGTGATCAACTATAAAATATTTATACATTTTGAAAATAACATTTAAGTTTATAAATCAATGATTCATGAAGTAAATTATACTATTGTACAATCATTAATGCTCAACATTTTCTAATGGTTTATAATTACATGTGAATAATATTGTTTTGAAGATATGACTAAAATAAAGATACATAAAAATTATAGTCATATTTCTTAGTTATGTTGCATATTTTTTAAGGATAAAATGATAAAGAGCAAATTTGGAATATAAACCCATAAAGAAAGAAAAAAAAGAAAGAATGTATGTGGTTTTCTTTGTGATTAACCATGGAGATTATTGCATTCTGTCTATATATTTCAACTGTATATCGAATATCTGTATTTATGGTTATGGCAGGCAGAGATGGAGAATAGGTATCAGTCATTTTGGATAATTTTGGAAATTCAGTGTAAAGTATTAACAGCTTTCAATATCTTTAAAAGTTAATTCAGTACTCAATGTTGGAAATTCTTCATATAATTCATTTTTAATATTTTAGTCAGCTTGTCCTTCTTGCTCTGCTCCCCCCCCACTCTCCTTTTATCTCCAATGAATAAATAAAAATCTTTAAAAACATCTTTTAAGTTTAATTTTTTTCTTTTTTTTTTTTTTTTAGACAGAGAGAGTGGAGGGCAGGATAGGAGGGAGAAAGAGATTCTTAAGCAAGCTCTATGCCCAGCGCAGAGTCCAATATGTGGCTTGATATCACAAACCTGAGATCATGACCTGAGCTGAAATCAAAAGTTGGGCACTTAACTGATTGAGCAACCCAAGTCCCCCTATATTTAAATTTTTAGTAACTATTTTGAAAAGAATAATATCTCCAGGAAAATTATCTGGACTTTATGGATATGTCAAATCCAAATGATATAGGATATTTGGAAACTTGGTTTCTAATAGAGAGAATTAATCATTTGGCATATGCCATAAACATATGAAGTAAAATACCTCAATTTGCTTTCAGTACCTGCATATTCAAGTATGGGTTTTAATATCTGGAAGTAGAAGATTAACAACCTTCAATTACTCCTTCATGTTTACTTGATAACACTAAGACCCCTAGAGCTTTCTGTTTTCTCCAAATTGAGTCTGTATCTCATACTTCTTGTGCTGATATTCAATGGTCACCTATCTAATATTTTTACATCAAACAGAATAATCTACTGTCTATTGAAAGAATAACTTGAGTTTTAATGGTTCCATATTTTCATAATTGTTAGATTGTCCCTATCCATCCACTCACTCATCCATCCATTCATCTATCTGAATATTTACTAAATATGAATATAATAAAACTTGATCACAAAACGATAATACTAGCACTCCTCACAGAACTATGTGTCCTCACATTTTCTTTACCTAAAACTAAATTTCCCAATAATTCAGTTTCATGTTTTATAAAGACCCCATACACAGTTGCAACTCAAAGACATCTCTTCTGAGTTTACTGCATGTACAATTTATACTTCCCATGCATTAGGAATAAATCATGTAACATAACTTTTATGGCTGTATTTTGGTAAATTTTTAATTAGATGCCCATGTCTTTTTGTATGATCTCCCCATCTAAATCACAAAGTTATTGAGATCAAGAATTCTATAACTCCTTACAATCTAAAAGCAGTTATGTGCTATTATCTTGCCCATAGAAGATTACCAAAGCTAGTCCATGACAAAGGAATCTAAATTGCAAGCAATAGAATAGAGTTCTTTCTCACTGAAGCATAAACATAATTTTATTAAAAGCATATTGGATGGGTTAGTACTTTGGTAGGTAGCTTGAAATTAAAACAGAAATAGTTTTTGGGTGCCTGGGTGGCTCAGTGGGTTAAAGCCTGTCTTTAGCTCAGGTCATGATCCCAGGGTCCTGGAATGGAGCCCCAGAGGCTCTCTGCTCAGCAGGGAGCCTGCTTCCCCCTCTCTCTCCCTGCCTCTCTGCCTACTTGTGATCTCTGTCAAATAAATAAATAAAATCTTTAAAAAAAAAAAAAATAGTTTTTTTTTAAATTATAAAGAATGGAAGCTAAAACTCGTTACAAAAATCAGTCTGAGCACTAACCAATACAACTGAAGCTACACTTTAGTAAATGGATGTTGCGTGCTTGTGCTAGCATGTATTATGCAGCCACAGTTGGGGGGAACTGAAGGAAAGCTTTAGAGGTTTTAATTTTATCAAGTGGGCATACTAATGGCACTGGGCATAGGCTAGCAACACTGATATCATAGCCACTGCTTCTCTTATAAATTGGATTTTGCTGCCACATTTAGTGTCACTACTGTCCACCACCCGAGTAAATTCTCCATTATGCATGCTACTTTGCTATAGTAGCTCTTAAGTAGAAGTATGAACTGTGTTCATTGGCTGTCTGAGCCTTAATCCAGATCCAACATCCCAGTTACAAGACAACTCAGGAAAGTAAATGCTTGGATTTCTTAAAATTTTACAATGGATTATGGTTTCTTTCAATGACCAAGACTCACAGGATGGGAAAATATCCAAACTTAATAAAGAGATCTTGATTCAGGGAAAGATAAATAACCAATGTCCATCAGTGCTGTGGGTGACACTAATGTCTAATTTATCTTTCTTGAAAATGCTTTTGTATACAGAATTATCTTGGATAATTTGTGCTATGTGCTACCAAAACAAAACAAGCAAAATAAACAGCAAGAAAGGATAGTGTAACCAAAAATTGTTTCCTTGAAGCTCTCTCCATTGTGATGAGATGTAAGTTCTGCCTTCACTAGCCTGGTAAGCTTAAATTAAAAAGTTAGGCTTTTAAAGTTTATTCTAACAGAGAGAAACTTCCTCAACTTAATAAAGAATCTCTACAAAAACTTATAATTAACATTATATTTAATGAGGAGAAACTAGATGCTTTCCCACTAAAAGTAGGAACAAGAGAAGGACAGACATCATTTCTTACCACTCCTTTTCAACATTGTACTAATGTACAATATTGAATAATGTAGTAGAATAAATGTAGTAATACAAGAAAAGAAATATTGGGGAGGAAGAAAATATCTTTGTTTAAAGATAACATGATTACCTACATAAAAAAAAATCTCAGAGAATCAGCCATTAAAAAAAGGAACTAATGGGCAATTATAGTAAGGTTACAGAATATACTATTAATATACTAAGTCAATTGCCTTCCCATAACAGCAACGAATAATTGGAGTTAAAAATTAAAATCATATCATCACTTGCATTAGTATTAAAAATGGAAATACTTAGGCATACCTATAACAAAATATATACAAGATTTATACAAGGAATACCATAAAGTCTGATGAAACAAATCAAAGAAGAACTAAATAAATGGAGTGATATTTCATGTTCACTGATAAATCCAATATTGTCAAAATGTCCGCCCTTCTCAATTTGTTGTATAGATTCAACACAAACGATATCAAAATCTGAGCCTCTTTTTTTTTGTTATAAA
>PISX010020322.1:0-36098 GCA_004024625.1 Mellivora capensis | reverse complement strand
TGTAAGACCAAACTACAAGGAGGACTGGCTACATAATTTGTGGAGCTTAGTGCAAAATCAACACGAAGTACTCCTTGCTCAAAAATCGTTAAGAGCTTCAAGAAGGCGGGAGAGCGCCGACGCAGGCGCAGGGACCCTTCTGAGTCCCCACCCTGCGTGACCACACGAGCCACGCGCCCAAGCCGTGGGCACTGCGTCCTACACACAATCTATGTGATTGGCAGGACGACGAATCCCTCACCCCAAACCACCCCTTCAGTGATTCCACTTCTCCACTCTCCCCCTCCTGGAGGGTTTCTAGACCCAAAAGGCAGAAAAGGCAAGTCCAAACCTCGTTGGGCCGTGGTGTCTGACGCTAGAGCCAGGCTCCACAAGAGACTGTTTTGTGCTCCTGCCAAAATGGAGACACATTTGTCATCAAAGGTCCTGATCTTCCTCTCAAACTGGCCGTCACAGACGCAGCTGGGAAGATGCCCACGGATCGTCCTCCAGAAGCAAACAGGTTTCCGAGAGGCTTTGTCGCTGGTGCTGGGGCTCGTTACCCATCACCGCGCAGTCCGAGAGTGTCTCCTCCGGTTACGGAGCGGCCTTTGACCCTCGGGATTCCTAACCAAAGAGCTCATTTGTACGTTAGAAAATGGAGACTACGGCACTGAGGGGAAGGACTTAAAAAAAATAAAGCTCCCGCCCGTCCGCAGGCCCCGACCACAGCTAGGCGGGCGTCCTGCCTGCGCCGTCGCTGTCCTCGGTAAGTCTCCGACAGAAAACACAGCAGCCTGGCTGTGGGTAACAGGCTGTTCACCCACTGAAAAGACTTCTAATTTTTTTTCTTTTTATTTTATTTTTTTTAGATTTTATTTATTTATTTGACAGAGAGATCACTAGTAGGCAGAGAGGCAGGCAGAGAGAGTGGGGGAAGCAGGCTCCCCGCTGAGCAGAGAGCCCGATGTGGGGCTTGATCCCAGGACCCTGAGATCATGACCTGAGCCGAAGGCAGAGGCTCAACCCACTGAGCCCCCCAGGCGCCCCGAGATTCCATATTTTTTCGTACTGTACAAAATGGTTCGACTAGAGTCAAAATGACAAATCCTTTTACTCAGAGTTTTGCTGGCCGCTTGGGAAGCTGAAAAATCCTGTCACTGGAGAATCACTGGGGGATTTTAAGAAGGTCCGGCCCTGGGAGGGGAGGGGGAGGGGGAAGAGGCCGGGACAAGGCGACTGGCCTCCCTTCTCATTCTGCACCAGACCCCGCAAGGTTTATTCCCATCAGAATGATCACCCCATGAGCTCTGATGACTCTAGGTTCAAAAGTGATTCCTCGAGTTACTAAATTTAAGATTACTTACTAAACTGAGGCCACAGAAGATGCAATATAACATTGGGCTGCTTTGAGGCCTGCCAGAAGGCCCTTCATTTTAAAAGGGAGTAACCACTTACACTGGGAATGGGGGAAATACGCTGACTCCCTAGCAATTTCCGGGGCTGCTGCCTCCTTAAAGGCTACAAAAGCCACTTTGCAAAATGCAGAAAAAGCCACATGCTTCCGCGCTGGCTGAGAGGTTCAGCTGTCTTCCTTTTAGAATGTAAAAAGTATTATGCATTTTGAGTGAAAAGGAGACTCACCTCTCCTTTGCAGGCTTTGCCTCCAACACATCTGAAATAGGTCAAGAAAGCCCGCTTCGTGGTGATGCCCAGGCTGACCCGTTTGGATCACTGTCTCTTCGGTCTTCGCGGGGCCAGGAGCAAGGCCCGGTGAAATGAGCCTGGGTTTTGACTTGGAGAATCCGCCAGCATCAGCGCAGCGGCGTCCAGGGAAGCAGCCATCAGAGTGAAGACCGGCGTGGAGGTCCTGCCCAGCGGCCGCCGCGCACCCGGCCGCGGACACGCGGGTGTGTTTGTGCCGTCACGGCCTCCAGAGCAGGGCCAGGCTCTGCCCCCACACAGTGAGCCCACGGAGAGTCTTCCGGGCCTGGAGATGCGGGGGATCCGGGTTTGGGCTACACGTAAGCCGACTGCACCACTCGGGTTTTTGGTTAACTGGTGAGGCCTTTGGAAGCTGTTTCTCTTGATTTACTTATATGACTCTTTCAACAGATCCGGGCTGGAAGTCGGTGAGAACGGCGACATTTTACTAAGACAGGGAAAGATCTATTTTTTAATAAATCGGTTGACCCGAAAGCCGTATTTCGAATATTTTAAGCATATCACCGGAGACCCCCCCCCAGTACTCTCCGGAGCACCAACAGGGAGCGAGCTCTGAGGCCCACCGGCCCAGCTTGACCCCCGGCGCCCCCCACCCCGTGGGCACGTGGCTGGAGAGTCAGAGCACGCGGGCGCTCAAGGGCCCGCACCCGGGTTTCCCTCTTCTGAGAGATGGGAGGGACTGACACTACCTCATGGGCGTGCGGTGAAGATTAAATAAGATAATGCAAGACGCCCAGCGCGGCCCCGCACACAGAAGGTGTTGGACACACATCTGGCTCCTTCTCGCCCTCCGAGTGTGGAGAGGCCGCTGCCTGCTAACGGCGCCCGAAGGAGGCCGCGAGCACTGTAAGGGCCTCCGGCTGCGGTGCCTGCGTGGCTGTGGACACTGCCCAGCCTGCTCCTCCGCCACACAGTCCCTGCGCGGGAAAAGCACATCCGCAGCTTCGCATAACAAAAGGCTTAAGAGGAGCCTCAAAATAAGTAAATAAAGGTCCATCGCTCCGCTCAAAATTCAGCCTGTCATACTTTTGCCTTTCCAGTGAGTCCCACGGAAGGGCCTACAACTGCCTTTCACCCACATTTAATCCGTATTTCTAACAGGTATTAGTAAGTTTGCAAGGTTCTCCCTCAGAAATCACAAGGTGCTCAGGCCCTGAGGCCAGACACTGGTCGCCATCGTCCTGGGAAAGCCACGTTCCCCGTCTGAGGCTCTACAGATGCTAAAAGGATTGAAGTAGCAAGTGGGAGAAGGAAAGCGAGACTGAAGATAGCCACAGATCTGCTCTGACCGGAAGGTACACCCCAGCTCCTCTTTCTCTCCCCCCTTTCTCTCTCTCTCCTCTCTCTGGCGCGCGCGCGCACACACACACACACACACACACAAATACATTTAGACCAACCGCATCCTCCTAGAGAGAAAGCACTTGAGGACAGAGAAATTAAGTGACCAACTAAAATTCCCTATTTGTTTCAACTTAAAAAGAAAAAAAAATACGAATTTCTTAAAATGGCCCCTTTGCAAATGACAATTTCCAAAACTAAATGACCCAGTTCTAGAAGATCTGCTCTGATTCCTAGGTCCGAGTCAGGTGACTGAGGGCTGTACTTCTCAAGCTCTCATTTTCCATAGGAATCACCTGCATTAGATGCAGATTCTGACTAAGCAGGTCGGTGGGCCCTGAGGTCCTGCATGTCTAAGAAGCCTGAGCTGGTGTCAGTGTCTCCGACAGCAGAGCCGACCTTGAGGAGCAAAAGGACGCGAAGGCTCCAATTCCGTCTGTTGGTCACACCCACAGACTTCTCTTTCCTAAGAGAAAATATGCAGTATCCAAAGAAAACCGGCCTGTGCGAATCCTTGGCCAGGAGGATAGCTTACTTGGGGCTTTCGGTGTCTCTACGGAAAGCAGGTCCGCTGGTGAGAACATGCTGCTGATGGCCCCCGGGGCTGCGACCTGACTCCATCGGCCATCACGCGTCGCTCCATTTTCTAAAACATCGGCTGCGTGTCCTCTGTGAGCAGCGCTCTTCTAGGAACTCGGGATGTACGGGATACGCAAAACAAAGGCCTTCCTCTCACGGAGCTTGCACTCTAGTGCAAGAAGCCAAGTAGATAAACAGCATGCCAGGGGGAAGGGTGCTAGCCAGGAAAATCCGGCCGAGCAAAAGAGATGACTGCAATGGTGGGGTACGGATCTGAGACCAGGGGGTCAGGAAAGGCCTCAGTAATAAGCTGACATCGTACAGAAAGCTTAAGGAGGTCTGAGACGGAACTATGGATGCTCGGGAAGAGTGTTCAAGGCAGAGGACAGCAAGTTCAAAAATGAAGTTGGCAACAAAAGAGCCAGGGTCCTAGGGTCTAGAGAGCCAGGGGCAGAGCAGCAGATGAGGTACTGTTTTGAGTTGTGCTGTGGCATGGATTATTTTGAGTTAAAAATCACACGCCAAAGTGAAAACAGGAACAAGACAATAGTATAATAATTTTTCTAACTTAGGATGAAAATTAACCTTTGACAAGAAAAACACTTATTATCAGTGGGCTTCAGTTAGAACTCAATAGTGGACCATCCTCTCTACTAGAAAACCAGATAAATCAGTGCCCTTCGGAGAGTGGTTAAAGAGGAAAAGTAACAAAGGTCTTTAACACGAGAATGATAATTCCCAGCAGTTAAGTAATCACTGAGGTACTTTGGACCATGGGGTATTACGAATTAGTTTCTCTATCAAAATTGTCCCTTCTGATGGATGCACCTGACCAAATGCACATCCCTCCAAACACAGACCTGGAGGGTTGGAACAGAAAGCTGCCATGCAGCCTGGGCTTCTGCCGTCGGTTCCAGGAGGCCCAGAGGCATCTCTGAGTGAACGTTCAGATATTCATACTGGGCAGATCGCACAGCCGGAAAGTATGCGGATCACTGCTCCTGGAATCCATGTTTTCCCACTCAAATGAACACGGATGTGGGTACACCACAAATCCCAAATGTCCCACAAGCCTGTGCACACCGCCCTCGGACGGTGCCTCGTGCTGCAGGAAAGACTCTGCACCCACGGGAGAGGGTCAGGGAGAAGAGGAGGTGCCCAGGGGCACGGGCAGAGCAACGGGCGGCCATAGGCACAGCCAAGTTCGTGTACAACCACCTCAGCTGCGTGGAACCTGAACTCGATGCTGGGAACGAGCCCACGGCTGACCAGGCATTACCCCAGGCCAGCTCCTCTCATCGGAGCACGGACGGATGCCCAAGCGTCTCCCACCTCAGAAACAAGCAACAGGGGATGCCTGGGTGCCTCAGTTGGTTGAGTGGCTGCCTTCGGCTCAGGTCATGATCCCAGCGTCCTGGGATCGAGTCCCACATGGGGCTCCTTGCTCGGTGGGGAGCCTGCTTCTCCCTCTGCCTCTGCCTGCCACTCTGTCTGCCTATGCTCGCTCTCTTGCTCTCTCTCTCTCTCTCTGACAAATAAATAAAATAAAAATCTTTAAAAAAAAAAAAAAAAAAACAAGCAACAAATCTCCCTTTCGTGGTTTCCCATCACAATTAAAATAAAACCCAAATTGCTTTCCATAGCCTCAGAAGCCCACTTGACCTGAAGCTGGACCCTTCCTACCTTTGCCCGCAGGAACTCCCTTCCAGCAGCCCCGGGCCCTTCTAGAAGCAAATCAAGACCATTCCTTCGTCAGGGCCCTTGCCAGCTCTGTTCCGACAGCCAGCAAACATCCACAGGGCTCGTGCCCTGGCCGCTTCCCATCTCCGAAGTGTCTCCTCTTCAGAGAGGCTGCACAGCCGGACCAGCCACCGCCGCAGCCCCGGACTGCATCCCTCCCTGCTGTCATCGCGCTTCACGACACTGGCCCAAGACACTGTCATGCATGTGTTTAGAGTCCATCTCCCCCAAGAACGTGGCTAGATGTTGCTTCTGCAGCGTGCTTGGGACCTAAAACCTCAGGCACATTGGGTGTTCAAGAAGTCTCTGCCGAGTGAATACCTGAATGGATTTAACTCCTTGCGACTTACTAAGGTGGCTATCCTGGCTGGGCAGGTTTCATGGGAACAGTGACTGCGGGTCTGTGTTCACTCTCTGGGATGCACTTCATCACTGAGTGACACATTTTCAAACCAAAGGAGAAAAAAGATGATAAAGATATTCGTGCACAGAACAATGCTCTGGAGGAAAGAGAAGGAGCAGAACCAGCTCCTCCAGGAACAAGGCAAAGACAGATCATCCTAAACAAGAGAACGAAGGAGCCATCCCGCAGGATCACAAAGAGGGACCAGACAGATAAAAGCCACGGTTCCAAAATACCTTCCAAGTTGTGTAAATACAAACTTAGCAAGAGGAAAGGCTCAAGGGCTGCTGGATAAGGAGGCTAATGAGAGGGCAGCGCGCCAATCACCTGGTCCATCTTCATCCCCTGCAGCGCCTAGAACGAAAACCCAAGTCACTTTTTTCACAAGGAAGATCACACTACAAACACAAATTTATGACCAATGGCTACATAATCTTAACATCATTGATTTTTTTTTTCCAGAGGACCTCACGTGCCGGCTCTAAGTGACGACTTCTATTTATTCTGTCATAAGCGATTACACGGTCATAAACTTACACGCTCACAGGAGTCGGGCTGCCCATAGAGATGAGGGAAGTCTGGCTCCGGCCGCCTGGACATGGCCGGCGCGTGCCTCCTGCGGGGACGGCAGCTACTCTGGTCCAGCCAAGGCGAGCACCCGTGTTGGTGGGAGACCTGGGTTTTCTGGTAAGATTTTCTTATCTTTATTGTTGGCAACAAAGTCAAGCCCCTGTGACAGCCACATGCAACCCAGACACACGTGCAGCCACATCAGCCTCCGGGCTGTGGCCTCTAGCAAAGCATTCGAATGTGGGGGGCCATGGGAAAGACGGGACAATAGTCCACTTTCCAGCCATCCGACCGAATGCCCTTAAAATATCTGCTGTCGACAAAAACCCAGGTCTTTGTTCGTTATAAATGAGGGAAGCTTTGAGGGAAATCTGAGATGCTCACATGAGAAAGCAGGTAAAGGGTTTATAAATGAGACAGGAGTGATAAGACGATTTCATTTTTATCCAGACTGTTAAGGTCTCAATCACATTTGAATGACTGATAATGCATTTATCAGGTACTCATTAAACTATCACAAGATTCTGATCAACATGTGAAGTGCTTAAAAGGCAAAGTGAAGATTCAGCTGGCCTACGTCCTACCGCATCTGTGAGTCTGACAGGAACAAGCCTACAAGGAACACATAAAACATGTAAGAATTTGTTCCTCACTGTTTGCAAGCGACCCCGACAGGGCCGCGACCCCCAGGACCCGTCAGCTCCTCGGCAGTGAACTGGGGAACGGACCGGCAAGGGCCCGACGTGTGCGTCTCAGCGCAGCTGTACCCTTCTCTGTGCATCACACAGAGATTGTTTCTCAGAGTCCAAAAGAGGCTCGTGCAATTTTTCAGCCACACTTTACTGTACTCTGTGATCAAATTTAAATGTCACTCCATCGGCGGTATATTGGGAGATTCGTACAAATATTGGTACGTACAATATTGGTTCGTACAAATATTTCCCCACGGATGCCAAGATGTACCTCCCCTATTTCCAGGCATGCAAGCAGCCCTTCCCTTCATGAAGACCCCCAGAGCTGGGAGGCTCCCCCGCCCTCCAAGTTCTCAGTCCCCACCTGGCTTCACCAATCAGTGCACATTTGGGTCCTGCTCCCGCTTCCTGCTCAGTCTATGCCCTCACCATCAAGCCTGGCAAAGCCCAGCCACCTCTTTCCTGACTTCCTGCAGCCCGGGGGCCTGATGGAAGGCTGCACCAGCTCAGGTCCAGGCGCACGTAAGACACCACTACAGCTGGCTTAAGCACAGATACATATATTTTATACATATGGTATGTATGGTATGTATAGGTATATCTGATATAAATATACATATAAATATGTGTATATAAATATATATTTTTTATTGCCAGGTATTAGGCTCTTTTTTTTTTGGTAAGATTTTTATTTATTTGTTTGACGGGGTGCGGGGGGGCATACAAGTAGGCAGAGCACCAGGCAGACAGAGAGGGAGAAGCAGGCTGCCCACTGAGCAGGGAGCCTGATGCGGGGCTCGATCCCAGGACCCTGAGATCACGGCCTGAGCCGAAGGCAGAGTCTCAACCCACTGAGCCCCGCAGGCGCCCAAGCAGGTATTGGGTTCTTCCCAATTCCAGCAGAAGCAATGGAAAGATAGACTAAGTCAAGCTTCCAAGAACGGCTCCCACACTCAGACGGCCTCTGTTTTGATCTAAAAAGCTTCAGTCCCCCCTGCTGAAACACAGCCCTTCAGAGACCGGCTGACGGGACCAAGCCTCCTCCACCAGCATGGGACAGCCCAACAGCTGCAGAAGCCAACGTAATCAGGAAGGTGGGACCTCACACCTGCCTCGGGCTCCCTTTTCCACGTCAAGTCACTCACCTGTGGTCCCAGAGGAGGAATCCGGATCACACCTGGAAGGGAATCTTCAAAGGTTTTAACCTCCTGGCATCTCCTCTAGAGGACAGCAGACTAGAAGGAGCTTAGAATAGAGGCCCAAAACAGCAGCCCACAGTAAACACCACAGATTACCTGCCAGGGATTATACTTCTGTGGCTCTTGTTATAATTACTATTTGTTTTTGGTTTTTGGCTTTGGTTTATTTGGCGGGGGGTTGGGGGTTGGGCACGGGTTGGATGAGAACCTTTATATCTATGAAGACAAAATCAGGGTAAAATCACCAGCAGAAAAATGGTCAGTTACTGTGAATGTTTGGTGTTGCAAATGTAATGGACAGTTATAGGTAAAAAGGGAAGGTACAGGGATCACTTGAAGATTATCCTAGTAACTTCCCTTGATAAGGTGGGCAAGTGGAATGTTCTATTCCCTGAGATGGGATATAGAAAAATCTTTATGTCTAAGCATCAAAAAAATTGGAGGTCCCAGATTGCCTTTAAAAGAAGGGGTACTCTGGATCCATAAAATGATGGATTCCTAATCCCAATGTAAGAAATGGCAAGCCCAAGCAAGCTACAACTTTGAAGACAGCACTCACCATCCTGCCCTCAGCAGGAGACGCCATTCACTAATTCCCCCGGCCTTTACATGAGATAGGGGTCAGTGCTGATGTCCCATAACCTGGAAAAATGTCTCTACCCTTACTAGGGCATAGCACTCAGGTGCACACTAAGTTGAGGGAAAAGGAAAGTGAACACTCCTATTAAAGTGGCGAAAGTCACATAACCATGCTCACTGAGACCACGGTACCAGCTCTGTATCTGCTTCCACTGCTGCCCTGAAGTCTTCCCAGTGATTTCCAACAACATGCTTCAGAGAACTCTTTTGGAATGCTTTCCATTCATCACGAAACTCTGTTCCCACTTCTGCCCCATTCCGCTATTAACACCGTCTTTCTTAGAGGAACTACTTCAACTTCCGTCCTCTCCCCCTTCTCCCCTGTGTCAGTTTCCTCTACCCTACAAGCCAGTGCCTGTCGCTCTCCCCTTCTAGGTGTCCCGGAGCACAGGTCAAGGCCTGGCTTTATAAGCAAACCTTTACTGGAACACAGCCACACCCATTCTTTGGCTACGGTGTCTGCCTCCTCTCAATGACGGCCAAGTTGAGTAACAGTACCTCGCTCAGGAAGCCTAAAATACTCACCATCCAGCCCTGCACAGAAAAGTTTGCTGGCCTCTGTTCTGGGGGATCTACCCCTTTCTATCTTCTGAAAATTCCTCTTACCATATCTCCTTTCTCTCTGTTATCCTCAACCTCCCCGTGTCCATGGTTTCCTTCCAACCTGTCACACTTACATCGTCATTCCATTGCTCAGCAGCAAGCCCCATCTAAACACCTACTAAGTACCAGGAATGAGGGACACAAATATTAATAAGACACAATCCCCATCTTCAAACCACTCATATCTAATAAGAGAAAGCAAATATGTAAGCAGCCAAGCTTTCCCGAGTATTTCGGAAGCCAAGAAGAAACTCCAAGCAACACTCATTTCTACCTGGGGGATTCGGGGGAGTCAAACACGTCAAAGAAAGCCAGAAGAACACACACAGCAAATAGTTCATAAAGGTGGGGAACCCTCTTCAATCTTCCACGTTCTAAAAAAGACATCTTCCCTCAGCATCCTTTGTCCTCTACCCACCATCCCACACTCTCCTCTTGCCTCTATGGCTCCCGTCCCGGGCCCTTACCAACTGACTCTGTCATTCCTCGCTGCCCGGTCCCCCGGCACCACTCCCTGAAGCGGCTCCCTCCAAGGTTACCAGAGCCCTTGGCTCACCCGTCCTCTCCTCACCTCCATCGTCATCTTACCCGCCCTCGGTATTTGCCTGCTGCCCACTCGCGAGCTCATTCTCCTGCCCGAAAGCCCCGTGGCGCCAGCTGAATTTCAAATCCTTCAGACGATCGCCCAGAGCCTTCCACGACCTCTGCGTGCCCTGTGGACGCCAGGACGCTTCCCAAGTCCACAAGCAGCTGAAAGCTCTGCTCTTTGACTGGGGCGATCTTCACCACCTTTCTCTGCCTTTCAAACTCCTGCTGCTTCTTCAAAACCCAGTTCAGATGCCATTTCCACTGTGGAGCATCCCAGCTGGACTGGGCCGGCCCCTCCGTCCTCCGCTCTCAGCGCTCGGGACGTCATCCATGAGGCGCCAGGCCGCCAACTACTTGCTTACGCGTGCGACTCCCTCATTTTGCTACGTGCAGGAATCAGGGCTCCTACATCTGTAAATCCCAAGCACTTGGATGAAATCCGCATAAAGCGACACTAAAGAAATGACTGGAGTAGCAGCCGGGCTTGGCAGGTCCAACCAGAAGAAAAATCCCAGTTCCTACATGTGTGCAGACAAGCCGTCGCTCAGGCCCGCAGCTCTCCCAATCCAACCAACGTTCAGAATATGCAAATGACAATGAAGCTCCCTTCGGCACATTAGAGTGACAGTGACAAGACGATGACATACAACCGCTCCCTAAGGAACCATCGCCCGAGAGCGTCAGATGCTCGGGCTTGTCACCGGGAAGGGCACCACCCACGTCTCACTTTTCTTCCGCTTTACTGACGAAGATGGCCCGTTATCAGCGTATTTCCATCATCATCTCTTTCTTTCGAACTATGGGCAGAAAAGCATTTATTACGAATGCCGTTTCGCGTGTGACAGAGGAGACTGGGTTTTAGGCAAACAGGTATGAGAGGTGGGTTTATGGCCCAGCGGCCTCCACCTTCCCCTCGACGGCCGCGCTGGGGCTGGCGCCTCCGTTCCCTCCATGCGAGCGCCAGCCCCAGCGCAGCTCCGGAGCCCAGGACGAGCCACTTGCCCAAGCTCCACTCGGAGTCAGTCCCGGATGCTGGGACCCATCAGAGCTTTGGAGGCAACAAGGACCCTGAGGCAGGAGGAAGAAAGCGCTTCCGCAGCTCGTGTGCTCAGAGCCCGCAGGCACGCGTGCTGGCAGCTGGGGCGGCCACGCCACTCCGCCCGCTTCCGGGCACAGCCCTGGGTCAGACTGAGGCCCGAGTCAAGCCCATTGCCGATTCTGAGGGGCAGAGAAGCCCTCATCATCTCCGGGGGAAATGTCCACTTTCCGGCTCCTGCCGGTGTGCAAGTGTCAACACAGAGCCCGGGAGCCACACGCGGCTTCCCCCGTGACAGCCGCGTGTCCAAGCCCGTAGCTGCGCCGGAGACGACCCTTGCGATTGTCCTGTTGGCGAAGGGTGAGACAAATACACATTTCGATCACAACAGACAAAGGCTTCCTCTGAATTAGTCACACACCGGAGCCCGGAGCTCGCACTTCTCCCGGAGAAACTGAATCTCGGGGTGGCAAACCCACTGATGAAGGAAACAAAACCCCTTGAAATAGAGGAAAATTTTAGAATATTCACATGACAGAGTGGGAGATCCATCATGGAGTAGGTCCGCGGAAATGCCTGGAGGTGAATGGCAGCCCCAGGCGGCGAGCGTTCCGGGGTTTCTTCCACCGCAGCCCTTGAGGACACAGTGACCACAGACTCCACGCAAGTCATTTCAAAACATATCATGCAGGGCCCCTGGGGGGCCAGTCAGGAAAGTGTCTGACGCTCAATTTCGGCTGAGTCACGATCTCAGAGTCGTGAGACGGAGCCCGCATCAGGCTCCACACCTAGAGAGTCTCTCCCTCTCCCTCTGCCTTCCGCTCCCACATGCTAAATAAATAAAATCTGTTTTGCAGGCCCACTGTGTGCTTGGCACAGAAGGCCACAAAACCCACTGGCATAGCCCATCAGCAGGACTGAAAAGCAGCATAAGTCCTCTTGGTGAAAACCCTTCACTACAGAGGCTCTACGTAAATTTTTCCTCCTTTCTGCTAACACACGAATATGGGAGGTCCGCTACTCTTCTGTACAGAGCAGAACTTGGTAAATTAGATTACGTTTGGTGGGGAACAGGGAGGGAGGGAGAGAACAGGTTTTGTAAAAAGCGCCTCCTGCGTACAGAATTACTGTATGACGGCGGAACGAAGCACAACAATCCGTTGTCACACAGACTCACTGGTGTCCGGGCAAGCACGTGGAGGGAGTCCGCAGGAAAGCGTGTCAGAGCTCTCACCTGAAGCTGGAGTGTGGTTTAACCACACTGAGTTTTCCCAGAAGTAAACAGGAAGGAGGCCTTTATGTTGATGCTTTCGGGAAGTGCTGCCTAGGACGGGTCCATAAGCGAAAACGCCCTCTTCTGCGGGTCCTCTCCGCTTCCTTTACTCTCCTTCCTTTCCCTTCCCTTTTCTCCTCTTCTCTCCTAGGTCCAGTTCCCAGGAAACAGGTTCCGAGACAGAGAGCCCACACGGGGACCTTACCGGCAGAGGCTGGGAACCACAGCTGTTAAGGCCGTGGGAACCGGGCAGAACTGAGCAGAAGGAGAAGTTGAACTCGGCTGCAGCCAAGGCCTCAGCTGGCCCCACTGGGAAGTGGAAGGCCAGGAAGGCCCTTCAGAGACTCTGCAGTGGGTCTCGGTAGCGCCACCTTGAGTGGCAGAGGCGGTAACCTTCGACGAGACACCTTCGTACAACCAAGGGCAATCTCTGTGGGAGGACTAAGCTCTAAGCCCTCAGCAGGCAGCACAGGAAAGGAGGGGAGTCCCGGGGGGCCCAGCCCAGCTCCACTTCCCTTCTCTTGTCTCCCCATGGCCCTGCGTCCTTACGCCCCCTTGTTCTCCCCTCCCCAGGGTCCCACCTCTTTATTCTCCTTGGTTTATGGGATAAGCTTGTGATAATCCCACTCCATGTAGTTCCACTAGGATGGGGTGAGAACCTTTCACATGGACAATCTCTAACTTCTCTTAGCTCATCTGCAGTAGGTTTTCAAGGGAAAAAGTCCCCCTTTATATCCGAAGTCCACACTACCAAACAGGCACCGTACGTGACCCTAGCCTTAGTGTACGCCACGGCCCCGTAGGAGCTATTAAAGTCCCCACCTCTTCCTCTACCCTGAGACCTGCGCCTGCTTCTTCTCTTCGGGTTGCCCTAGTTCTGTATGTGCCACGTTCGCGGTTAAGAGAAAATGTTAGCACCGTAAATATCTCCGTTGAATGGAAGCAGCATGTATAAGATATGTCATTTAATATTTACAACAATCAAACAGGATAAATAAATTATACCCATGGGCAATTAGGAGCCGAGACCTAGAGAAGCTGTACACTCGCCTGAGATCACTGGGCGGGAAGTGCTGACCGTCGGATGCGGTAGACGTGGCCAGCTCGCCACTAAAATCCATATTTTTCTCATCCAGGAGGACGGGTGTTGAGTCTTTTTGAGAAAGCTGCCCAGCCAGGGACCACATGTTCCTGCCCTCCTTGCTGCTAGGGAAGGTCATGTGGCCAGTTCTGGTTAAACGAATGTCAACACAAGTGGTGAATGTCGTTTGTGCCTCCTGTGCTCTCTTCCCTGTCTGCCCGGCATCCACAGTGGGCTCTGAGGCCCCAGTGGAAAGCACAGTCATGAGCTAGTAGGAGCCCAGACTCCCCAATCACCACGTAAAGGAAAGCCACCATCAATCATGGGTGCATTAGACCATTATGGACAATAGCTACGGTTCTATTGTACAAAGCCGACATTCAGGGGCCTACTTACTAGAGCAGCTAGCATGACCCTAATTAGCACGTAGGACAAAACCAGACCCTCCTTTATATATTCATCTATTCATTCAACTAAATGAATGTAACGTTTAAGGAACTTCTCCTAACTGGGTATATACTAGAAACTGGGGATGTAAAGAGGCATGTGACAGTCTCTTCTTTCTAGGGGTTCATGATGCAGTGAAGAAGAGAGATGATTCACAACACTGTGGAAATCCTGGGGGGCGGCTGGTTCTACCTGCCGCATGTATGGAGTTTCTCCCCTGTGTAGGCACTGACATTTACACGGGAGTCTTATCTTTATAGATCTTTTCTAAATTTATTACATTCATACAAATCTTCCCAGGTGGGTATTCTGATAAACATAGAGACCCGTTCTAGAAAAAAAAAAAAATCCCTGAAATCAATTTTGGGGAAGGAGGCAGCCAGACTTTAGAGTCAGGTAATGCATTTGGCAATCACTAGTAACTCTCCTAAAGATAATCTTCCAGGCACTGCCCACTTCAAAAACTGGTAAAATGAACAGGTTACGAGATACAATAAACACAGGTGCAAGAAGAAGTGGGTTTTTTCTCTCTTCGCCTCGCGTTAAACTACGCAGTCTCAGGAGAGGACGAAAACCAAGGAGAACAAGGGAGATGAGCAACGCGCACCTGCACGTGCGGAGCCCGCGCTCCCTCCGCACAGCTCGCGGGAAGGGCCCGAGAACGCCGCGCGCCCGCAGGTCCGCACCCTGGGCCTGGCCCGGACCCCGGGGTCGCGTCCGATCCCCGCCGCAAAGCCCTCGGCGGGTCGCATGCTGGCGAGGCCGACGCGTCCGCGGGTCCCTCGCCGGCGCCGGCAGGTGGGCCCGGGCCTGACCCCCGCCCTGGCTCGGCCCCGGGCCTGCTCGCTCGGCTCCGTCCCACGGGGCCTGTCCCTCGGGGCCGCCCACGGGCGACCCCGCGTCCCGCGCCGCGAGTCTCCCGACCAGCCGGCGCCCCCCGTGCCGTTCCGAGCGGCGGACACGCCCCGAGCCAGAGACCCCCGTTCCCGCCGCCCCCGCTCGGACCCCGACGGCGGCCACCGCGCCAACGACGGTGGACCCCGCGCCCTTCGCTTCCGCTGCCCGATCCCGCACACCGGGGCGGACGCGCGTCTCCTCGGGCCGGACCAGGCGGCGACGGCGCGCCGCGTGGTCACGAGCCTGAGCCCCGTGCAGGGCGGCCCCGGCATCGCGCAGCTCACGGACCGTCCCACAGAGGGACAAGACGCAGGACTTGCCACGGCGGGGCACGGGGTCCCTCGCTGCTCGGCCAACAAGCTCCGGGCCGTGCTGGGGGCGCAGGCCTCCCACGGGGGCTGCGTTTCCTGTATTTTCTGTCGGCCGCGACGGCCCCCCTGACCCAGGCGTGGCCCGGGGTCTCTTCGGGAGCCGAGGCAGCCCCAGCTGGTGGAGGGCGCCGGGGGCACGCGCTCAGGCGCGCGGTGACCGGGTCCTCTCCTCACGCCCTCACCGCAGCAGAAGCCGCAAGACCCCGGCGCTCGGTTTCCTGCAACGTCCTCGACGCGCGCTGCCCCCTCGTGCCTGCGGACGCCGCCTCTGTCCGCAGGGCCGTCAGGAGGCGCTTCCACGCGGGCCCCGTGCTCCGTGCCAGCATCGCCCGCTGTGCTCCCCGACGACCGTGCCCTGTAGTTCCCGCTCGCATCACTGCACAGCAGCGCTCCCCCCGGGAGCAGCTTCGCGGGCTTCCCCCAAACTGCCCCGTCCTCACACTCGTCTTCCTACTCTGCACTTCCAACAGGACGTGAGGACGCCAGACTACTGGGCGCTTTCCCACAGGGTAAGATCGGACTTGGGATTTCTGTGCCAAAACGCAGAGTGCTACAGACCACCTAGAAAGTTCCGTTTCCTCCCATTGTGTTCTACCCTTGCAGCGATTTGAAAACAAGAGTTTGTATGGAAGGGAAGAAATTCTCACACCACGGGCCACGGCAAAAATGCGGCAATGTGATTTTTAGCCGTAATCAATCACTTTCATTGTTTCCCCATCCACTTTCACAAAGTTAAAAAAAAGAAGTTCTCATAAGATCGGTGTTTCAGATGTTAACGAAAGAGAAATCTAAGAGGGAAAAAAGTCTTTCCATTCAGCAACTTATCTAGCCACCCCTAACTATTCTCCATGATAATTAAAGTTACTATCGCTGGAGTTTCAGTTTCAAGATGGCCCGACCTCTCTCACTCTAAAAATCACCCTAATACTCATGGAAGTAAAAATCAGAAATAGGAATTGAGTCTCTGATCAGACGCTGAGACAATTTTAATTCTGAACGAAATTATAAGATGGCAGAAAGCCATAGAGCAGTAAATGACATGCCAGAGAGAAGGAAGAAGACGTCTAAGTGCTTACAAAGGAAGACAATGATGAGAAGCAAATTGAATACACAACAGAATCCAGACAGGCGAGGGGCCCACGTTCCCAGAACGTGGGATAAAGCTGTATCCGATCCTCCTCTTCCGCTGCTGCAGGAGAAGATGGGGGTCCAGACTCAGAGACAGGAGGTGAGAGGGAAAGTGGAGGTGAGGCTTGCAAATGAAAACAGGGAGATTACGTGAAAGTCTGTAGGCTGAACAGAGACAGCATCCAGGAAACTGAAGGAAACTTCTCTAGAAAGACTGAACCACCCCCAGACAAAATATTAGATTCTGACATTTGAAGGTCCCCCATGAAAAACCCACGTCATCATAATTACCCACAGGAAAGCCCACCAGTTGAAAAGTCCAATGAACGGACACGGAACTTCCAATCAGCTTTCCGAAGATTAGTCATAAACACAAATGGACAGGTACAGACTCCAGGCATTTGAGGAAATTCTGCAATAGTAAGTTAAACAAGCAAACAAATGATAAGAAAGTTAAAATAGCCTCTGAAGAATACAGAGACAATGTGAGAAGAAAATCAAAAAACTACAAAGGCACTCTATTCAGTATTCTTGGGGGTTCTGAAACTTTTCTCCCAATGGCCCAAGGGATATGACATACTCATGGCAAAGAGGTTTAAAACCTCCTTCCTCTCTTCAAAGGGGGCATATTAGCATCTCTGCTGGTGGAGGAAGAGACTACAGCCATGCAATGAAAGCATACTATAAAAATAAACACAAGAAAGAAAATTCTTCTAGATATTAAAAATATTGCTAAAATTTAAAAGTAAGAAACAGTAAAAGAACAGCAAGATTAGTTCAAGGAATTTCCCTGGAAAGTAGGACAAAAGGACAAAAAGATGAAAATAGAACAAAAAACTTCAGAAGGTAGAGGTTCAATCCAGCCAATAGGAGTTCCAAAAAGAGAGAGCAGAGAAATCACTGGTGAAGAAATTCTCAAAGAGACAATTCGAGGAAATTTGCTAGAACAGAGGACACGAACTTCTTGCTTAAAAGACATAGCAAGTGAGTGAAAAAGAAACCCATACTGAAGATAATGTTGTAAAATTTGAGAATACCAGAGATAAAGAGATCTTGAAGGTTTCCAGGGAAGAAAAACTGGTCGAGGGCAAAGGATCAGAAATAAGGAAAGCTTCCATCTTCTCAAAAGCAACATTATAAGCTAGAAGTCAACGTAGTAACAGCTTCCAAATTTCCAAAGAAAATAATTTGCAACCAAGGATTCTAGATTTAGCCAAACTATCAAGTGTCAAAGTTGAGAAAATATTTTCAAATATGTAAAGTCTCAGACAATCTACTTCCAATGGCTTTTCAGTAAGCCAAGGAGGACTAAGAGAAAAAAAAAAAAAAACTAAGAAAGAAAACAACATAAATCCTGGTCACAGGAGAGAGAAGCAAAGTGAAACAGGCAAAGGATGGGGATTCTGCTGCAGGTCCAGGGCAACCACTCCAGGGTAGAGCGGAGTGACGCAGGCAGCTCAAGATGTCTTTGTCTTTAAAAAATAAGAGAGCACGGGGCGCCTGGGTGGCTCAGTGGGTTGGGGCCTCTGCCTTTGGCTCAGGTCATGATCCCAGGGTCCTGGGATCGAGCCCCGCATCGGACTCTCTCCTCAGCGGGGAGCTTGCTTCTCCGTCTCTCTCTGCCTGCCTCTCTGCCTACTTGTGATCTCTGTCTGTCAAATAAATAAATAAATAAAATCTTTAAAAAATAATAATAATAAGAGAGCAGGATATGACAGATTGTTTGATAGTTTGACTCTGAGAAAAAACTTAAGAATGACATTTTAGAAGGCTGCTGGAGGGTATGGGAAGAGTTGGGCTAAAGTTCTAAGGGCAGTGAAGCAGATAAAAACAATGAATGAGGCAACTATTAACTCCAGGAAAAATAAAAGGCTATAAAACAAATAGACAAAGGGATTGAGAATACACTTATCTTGTTGAGCACTGAGTGATGCAGAGAATTGTTGAACCATTACATTGTACACCTGGAGCTAATACGATACTGCATGTTAATTATTCTTCAATTTTTTAAAAAAAGAGAGAAAGGGGTGCCTGAGTGGCTCAGTGGGTTAAGCATCTGACACTTGGTCTCAGCTCAGGTCTTGAAGTCAGGGTTGCTAGTTCAGGCCCCATATCGGGCTCCACATTGGCATGAAGCCTATTTTGAAAGAAAGAAAGAAAGAAAGAGAGGGAGGGAGGGAGGGAGGAAGGAAGGAGGGAAGAAAGAAAAGAAAAGAAATAAGAAAGCATGTTACAAAATAAATGTAATCATAGCCTATTTGGCTCAGTGAAAAATAATATTTGCCTAGAAAAAATAATAAAAAGCATGAACAGGAAATTAACTAAAACTTGTGAAATAGTTGTTGTGAAAGACACAGGGGAGGTGAGAACATAGGGTATGAGGCTGAGAATCCTGAAATTCATAAACAGGAAGTCGTGGTACGGGAATGAGCTGCCAGCAGTTACGACCTCTGGGGAATGGCATCGGGGGAGGGCACAGATGACTGCTATTTTTTATACATAAGCCTTTCACCATCATTTGACTTTCGAAACCACATGCATGTATTCGTGTGATAAATTTTTTAAAGCCAAAAACAAAATTACAATACAGTTAACCCTGTGCCCTTTCTTTTCATGACTTAAATATTTCTAAAATACACTGGGGAAATAAAAAAAGAAAAACTTTTTCATTAATGGAACCAAGCTAGATATTTGTACTAAACTTATTTTATTTAAAAAATTTGGTTCTAAAGTATTAAATCTTCTCCCTTCATCCATCCTTAGGGCCCACGAATTACCAAAATACAAACCTCTTGTGGACTCTTTTTTTTCATATCATTATTATTCATAATTGTGTTTAAAAGTGACTCAGAACACTGGGGATGTCTTTCTGACAGGGTATCACAATAAACACATAGGAAACTTCCTCCCTCTTCCTCCATCCCCATTGCTAAAACATGAGAGAAATGTAGACGTTTGTCCAGCACTACCTAGCAGATAAGCCTAAGACTCGTAGCATGATTTATGGTTTTTATCATGCTACCATTAATTAGGATTAATTACAAACCCCAAAGACTATAATAAAGAAATACCAGGAGCTACCAATTTTCTGATGTCGTGAAGAATATGAAATTAGAAAGGATTCTTCCTAGAATTTATCAGAAGGATAAAGCAGAAGCAATGGTTAAATCAGGGGTTCTGAACCTCTTTTCTCCTTAGCATGCCTAAAGGATAGGACGTACTCTGCTGGGACTCAGGCTCGCTAATCGTCTTCCCTTCCACAGGGGAACAGTGTTAACACTTCTACTAGTGCAGGAAGAGCATGGGTAGCTTGAAAAAATCCGATCCGATCGGCAATTCTAGCAGAACCCCGGCTCCTGCTGTCCCCACTCATGGGCGTGTTTCTTCTCTCTCTCTCTCCTCCCCGCTTTACTCCTTTCATCCAACAGAGACAACTAGTTTAGGGATCAAATTAGGAAGACAAATGTCCCTATAGGGCAAAGATGAGTGCTCAGAACAACAAGGAGATATTTATAACTTGCCTCCCACCCCACTCCCACCCACTGTTCCAAGTCTTTGCTGATTTTCCAGGCTTAATGTTGACACTGGAATAAACACAGAAGAAGGGAACGCGGCATGTCAGAGACAACTTCTGACAAATTTCCCACCACTGGGGACTCCCACTTCCCTTCCCCAGGCCCCATCCAAGCAGCGATTCAGCAAATTCTTCTTCTTTTTTTTTTGAACATATAATGTATTATTTGTTTCAGGGGTACAGGTCTGTGAATCGCCAGGTTTACACGCCTCACGGCGCTCACCATAGCACATGCCCTCCCCAGTGTCCATCGCCCAGCCACCCTCTCCCGCCTACCACCCTCCCCTCCGGCAACCCTCAGTTCCTTTCCTGAGACTAAGAGTCTCTTATGGCTGGTCTCTCTCTCTGGTTCATCTTGTCTCACTTTTTCCCTCCCTTCCCCCTACCAACCCCTGCCCCGCCTCTCAAATTCCTCAATCAGAGAGGTCCTATGACAGTTGTTTTTCTCTGATCGACCATTTCACTTAGCGTGATACCCTCTCGTCCCACCCACGCTGTCACCATCACGCGTGCGGTGTACCCCCGAAGCTGGAAGACAAAGGTCCGGGTGCCGACAGGTACGAGCCGCGGCTGACTGCTCCCTTCATCACTCCCGGTGACACAGCTGCTGAACTTGGATTTCTCGTCTCCATGACTTCAGTCTTTTCTAGAATAGAGGTCCTGGTTCTCAGAGGCCAGCGCTTCCCCGTGAGACCCTGAGCCTGACGCTGAGGCCACCTCACCACTCGGGCTCTTCATGCCAGAGGGTCACAGGCGAAGAACGGAGTTTCCATTTCGGCAGAGCAACGGGTGAGGAGATGGGGTCGCTGCTGCCGTCCGGAGAGAGGACAGCTAGGCTGCATATCGGGGGTCACTGCGGTGCCTCCTGGCGTTGCCACGTCCGCTGATCGCAGGGAACAGCGACTGCAGGAAGCCAGTCTAGCCAGGTGCACGTACCCCCGGGGTGAGGGTCTGGGGCCCCCACAGAGCAAGCATCCTCAGAAATGCTGGTTGAGGATGAGGGAAGCCTAGAGTGGGTAGCGGGGGAGAGACATGATGGATGTCAACTGCCGGCCTCAACGTCGGCAGCAGCAAAGGGCCTAGAGCTAGTCGCACTGACCAATGCAGGGTCAGCCTAGCACGGAGGAATCGGCGACAGAAGAGAATTAATGATCTGTGGGTCTGAGCAGCACCGAGAGGGGGTACAACGGCCCGAACACTTCCACGCTGGGGAGCACAGCGCCTCTCGTGCCCTGGCTTGCGGCCAACAGCCCCGCAGCGCCCACCGCACCACCGCAGGGACCTCAGCGGCACACCCGTGGGTCAGCTTCTCCTCCATCTCTGCCTCTCCCCCCTCTCCCTCACCCCTGCCTGCCAGGACCCTCGCCAAAATAAAGGACCTTCACCAGGTCCACGTCGCAGGCTGTTCCGGAGGCCCCCGAAGGAAGACCACGGTCACGTTCAACCGGCATCTTCACAGCAGCTTGGAACCGCTGCGCTGCTCTCTCCCCGGCAGACCAGCTGTGCAGGAAAATACTCCAGAGTCTCCGTTTCTTTCAGAGCACGTTTGTGAGGGAAAGGCGTGGGGTGGTGGTTGTTGCCTTGGCCATTTGTTAGGCAGATCGGGAAGCTGAGGCTTGCAGAGGTTCTGCGTCCCGTCTGGTGCCGAAGGCTTGCACGTGGCGGACACGGGGCGCTGTGCTGGGCTTGGGCAGCTGCCCTGGGCACCCCCCGTTCTCCCGTCCGTCCGCGGCTGCAGGAGGTGCTGCTGGCAGCAGCCACACCTTCCCCCGGAGAACGGGCCTCTGTGCTTGCGTCCACCCAGGGCCACCGCAGCGAGTGGCTCAGCCATCCCGCCTCAGGGTGAGACTTCTCTGCGGCGTCACCGCGCTCCAGAGCTCCCCAGGCAATGGAGCAAGGCCAGACGTGAGCTGAAACACGTCTGTGCGTATCTCCCTCCCTGCCCTGTCCTGTTCCCTCACTCCGTCCAGAGCCCCTGCTCGATAAATCACTTGCCCATCCCTGTCTCTCGTGACCCCCACCTAAAGATACCATCTGTGTTTCATGATTCCCGCACCAGTGAATTCCCCGTTGCAGACTCCGCGTGGCGAAAGAAATGCCAGCCCCCCACTCGCCACGACACACCGGCCCCTCACTTGTTAGTGCTGGATAGACATCTTCCTTCCGTCTTAGAAAATCATATAAACTTGTTTCTCAGTGTGTCTTATAGTATGCTACTAAGGAGACTGTCTGCCTCATATAAGGACACAGATGTCGTATTTCTAAGCATAAACTTTTAAAATAATTCAATCAGTATATTCTAGTGGCTTCACTTTATACCACGTCGTGTCATTTGCTAATTATGAAGTGCTGCCGACCTAAGGCAACACCAAAACTCACAAGTCAATGCAATTAACGTGTCTCGTTTTACAGCAGCGTGGAAAGTAATTCATCGGCTCGGAAGCACCTGACTACAAAGTGATAAAGCTGTTCTCTCAGTTTTCTCATATTATTCTCCTACTTAAGGTCTAAAATGAGGTAAATTTTATAAACTTTAATTTTCTGAAAATTCTCACAAAGACGATGGTTCGTTCTATTGGCAATCATCCCTGAGAACTGAGAGCTGAAAACCACTTTACCCACCTAAAACAGAGACTTTAGTGACAGAACATTGGTGGCACGGGCAACAGAAGATGGGTTGGGAAACCCAACAGAAAGGCAAGACAGAACAGAGACTGGCGACAGCAGAAAAACACAACCAACCCTAAGCCGGAGGGATCGTGAAAGGAGGCAGGAGCTGGGTTCCTGGATCCTTCCACCCTCTAACCGTCTTGCCCACCATTGGTTAACCCTTGCCGAAGACCAATGGACAGGAAGGAGCCTGGGAGCCCACCCAGCCTGGCAGGTGTGATCCCCTGTCACAGGGAGCAGAGCAGGAGATGAGCAAGGAAGGCTCACGCAGGTAACAGGACCGGGGCCAGCGCACTGACATGCACACGGAGCAACAAAGCTCTTCCAAAACAATCAAAGGCCCCCGTGCGAGAGGCAGCTCGTCGAGATCATTGCCTGGAATTCTAACACCACAGCACAAAACAAGGGGGCATATAGTCTTTGATTTTTCAGCTAATGAAATTATTAATCAAAACCACAGGGAAAGCCGTCCAACTCAGGTCTGCAGCAGCGCTTACGTCTAGCTCAGAAAGCCTCACTAGCGTCCCCTGCAACGGCTCTAGGAGCAGACCAGGGAGCTTTGCAAATGTAACTGGTTTCTCGCTGCTGCTGTTTTAGTCACCCGGCCTCCCAGCCCTTCTACAGAATGTAAATATTTGATGCCGCTCTTTTATGGAGGCTTAAACTGAGGGATTACTGAATTTAAAGATATGCTTATACAGTTTGGGATGAGAGTCCTAATGTGCACACTAGGTATCATAATTAGTGCTTCCAATAATACTCATCATTAAAATAAGAGAAAAAGTTGATTCAAGCATAAAATCTTTGAAGCAAAAAATTAAACTTAACAAAGAAAATCTATTGCACAAACTGAACAAGAACTCATTACTATAATAAACCCAACGATTTCCTTGAATTATTTCTTCATGTTTTTTTTTATTTCAAAGGTAATATAATCAGAAACTCAAGTGTAATCAGAAACCGTACCATGAATGAATGGGATTTGTGGAAAGCCGAGAACTTGGAAAATAACAAAAATGTCACAATCCCAGTAGCGTAAATACTATTAGCGTATTCCTACTCGAGTCACAAATCATTTATTGAGAACCCAAATGAGAGGCTATATCAAGAGCTCTGTGCTAGAGAATGGATGGTATCAATCTGATTATAAGTCTATGTCAAAACCACAACTTTCACTTGTTCAGAGCACAGAGGAGTGATGGGGAAGGGAAGTGGGAAAAAGAACGCACGTGACTCTTCCCACCATACTTCAGTGACTCAAGAGTCTGGGTCCATGGAAAGCTACCACTATTCAGGACACCAGAGACTGCAATCCAATTTTCTGGATTCTTGATCATTTCCTATCCCATTAGAGTCACATTTCACAGACTCCATAAATAGCTCCTAAGAGAAGGAAATCTCAAAGGAATGAGAACTAAAGTTCCATTGAAGAACATTTTTTTTTTGCTTCAGTCTATGGACTTGTCCTTTAAAATGTTTAAATCTAGCAAAATTATACTCTTACTTGAGGAAGTATAAGACCCAAGAGGGTCCCCCCAGACCTAGAATCTGTGTCACACAATTTACAACAAATAATTGTACACTGTTTCCATTTGATATTTTTAGATGTGTTGTTCTCAAGTCCCATCAAGGTTGTAAACTAGGTGGCAAGGTCAGACCTCACATTTCCCTGTTACCCAACAGGTCACCTCACCCACCAAGAACCTGGCACATGCTCGATAACTACTTTTCACACAGCCCTTTCACAAAGACGGTGCAAAGGTGAAGAAGGAAGCTCCTGCCCCTCACAAAGCCGAGGCCAAAGCAAAGACTATGAAGGCCAAGAAAGCGGTGCTAAAAGGTGTCCACAGTCACAAAAAAAAAAAAAAAGGATCCACACATCCTCCACATTCCAATAGCCCAAGACATTGCATCTCCAAAGGCAGCCCAAACATCCTGGAAAGAGCGCCCCCAGGCACAAGCTTGGCCACACGCCATCATCGAGTTCCCCCGACTACCGAGTTAGCCATGAAGAAAACAGAAGACAACAACACACTGTGCTCACTGTGGATGTAAGGCCGGCCAGTACCAGAGCAGTCTGTGTCACCGGCTCTGAGACACTGACATGACCACGGTCAGCACCCCGATCAGGTCCGGGGACAGAAGAAGGCATGTGTTCGACGGCTCCTAATTATGACGCTTCAGGTGTTGCCCGCAAAATTGGGATCGTCTAAGCGGAGTCCAGTTAACTAAATCTAAATACGAATTTTTTCACCATAAAAAAAGAAGTACTGGGGCGCCTGGTGGCAGAGTCAGCTGACACCTGACTCTCCGTCTAGGCTGAGATTATGATCTCAGGGTCCTCGGATCAAGCCCCACGGCAGCCTCCACAGTCAGTGCAGAGTCTGCTTGGGACTCTCGCTCCCTCGCCCTCTGCTGCTCCACAGTCAGTGCAGAGTCTGCTTGGGACTCTCGCTCCCTCGCCCTCTGCTGCTCCACAGTCAGTGCAGAGTCTGCTTGGGACTCTCGCTCCCTCGCCCTCTGCTGCTCCTCTACCCTTTCTGTCAAATAAATAAAATTTTTTTTAAAAAGTACTTTCCATATAATTAAGTCTGATTTTAAAGTAAAACCCAAACTATTGCATAAAAATCACAAACTACGTTCTGGAACACATTTCACCAGATACTGACATGCCTTCCTCCCTTATTTCATTCAGGTCTATGCTCAGAGAAACTTTCTCTGACTATGTAATAGAGAACTTTCTACCACTTTCTATCATCTTATCCTACTTTTTTTCTCTTCTTAGTACTGTGGCGACCTGATGTGGTGTTGAATGCCCTCCCCGCTAGAATGTGAGCTTTACTTTCTTACTCAGTGCCTCATCCCCAGGGCCTAGAACAGAACCCGGTTCATAGTGATACTCAGTAAGTAAGAATGGAGCAAATTAATTTTCGAATGAATTAAGTTTGTATTTACACATAAAAAAATACATACGTGTGTAATTGACCTAGCAAAGTTTTAAACTACCAATACAAACTTTCATTTTTTAAATTTTTATCTAGATTTTATACAAGAAAGCCAAATAAATTTGACTCCACTGACCACTGTAAAAAGTCCAAATACCACAAATGTATAAAGCAAACCATTCACTCACTCCAAAGGCAAGCAACCTGAAAAGCTTGGGCCAAGTCTATAAACTTTTCTCTTTATATATACAAGTATGATAAATGATAACTAATGAGTAAAATCTTGTAAACTTTTAATCCTTTTAAATATAATCCATTGAAATTTAATCTTTTATAAATATAAAGAATCAAGAATAAGAATCTTTTTTTAATCTTTAGATTTTAAATATTTACTCTGAGTCTGTTTTCCCACCTGCAAAATAGAGATTAAAAAATAACTAAACTGGGGCGCCTGGGTGGCTCCGTCGTTAAGCCGCTGCCTTCCGCTCAGGTCATGACCCCAGGGTCCTGGGATCGAGCCCCGCATCGGGCTCCCTGCTCAGCGGGAAGCCTGCTTCTCCTTCTCCCACTCCCCCTGCTAGTGTTCCCTCTCGCTGTGTCTCCCTTTGTCAAATAAATAAACATAAATCTTAAAAAAAAATAAAATAAAATAAAAAAACTAACCCACAGGATTGATACATGATACAAATGACAAACTATACCTAAAGTGCTTAGTATAGTGTCTGCACATTAAAATTTAAAAATCAGTGATAGATAAAAAATAAGTTCAGTGACCAACGAAAACCCAAGAGAAGGACCCACCCGTGACAGTAGAGGACAAAGAAGCTGCTTGGAAATGAGGGGATCAAGAGTTGAAGGATCACTTGGCGTCAGTCAGACCTAGACACTGTAGGCAGAAGGTCATTTTCACTTGGAGGAAAGCATTTTCCTCAAACAAGAACTCTGACAGCTGGCAGTCTTCGAGGGGGACCATGTTCACAGAAACATCTTGAAGGGCTAGTCTGCAAAGGGAAGGTGAAGTCAAAAGGCAAGGGGACTCAAAACCAGGTGGAAACTGAACCAAAACTGCAAGTGGGTGAGGGCGGAGGAGAGAGGAGAGAGAAGAGTAAGAAAACAGAAAGCCTGGCAACGCAGTTACACCAGCTCCTAATTACTACAGTCTACAGTCGAGCTCCACTTCACGTACCGTCGCAAAATATTTCTGTACACTTTGAGTATTCAATAAATTTCCCAGGAAGAAAGCTATCATATAAATTTTATAAAGACTGAACTTCGGTGATTTCTTTCGCCAGAGTTAATCACTATATTAGTTTCCTTTCACTGCTGTAAGTAATCACCACAAATTCGTGGTTTAACACTACACAAAATTTATTACCTGACAATTTTGGAGGTCAGAAGTCTGAAATGGGTCAAGTCTATGTTCCTTCTAAAGGTTTTAGGAAGAATCCCTTGCCTTGCCTTTTCTGACTTAGAGGCTACCCACTTTCCGTGGCTCGTGGCCCTGCACCACTCCTACCTCTTCTTCCATTGCCACATCTTCTCTGACTCTTACACTCCCGCCTCTCTCTTATAAGGACCTTGGCAATCACACGGGGTCTACAAGGATAATACAGTGTAACCTCTCCATCTCAAGATCCTTCACTTAATCATATCTGCAAAATACGTCCTATAAGGTAACATATTCAGTTTCTAGAAATTGAGATCTGAATATCCTTGGAAAGGCCATTATTCCGCTTACCGCAGTCACTATTTTGGGTAATCATGTCACTAGTCTGACTATAACATTGCTCCTGGGTTTTGTGTGGCTAATATAAAAACAATCATATTGTGTTATTCACCGTTCCACTCTCAATGATTCTAAAAAAGGGTAAAAATATCTGACAGCTTTATATGTGTCTGGCATGGTCCTGCCCAAGAATTTATATTTACCTCATTTATAAACGTAATTCACTTTTATTTCTTCTTGTACAATCAGAGCATTTTTTTAAGTATACATAAATGGGCTATAATGTCCATGCAAATACTAAAGGAAGCATTACAAGATGTTTGTTACATATTTACTGCCAAAGGGGTTGTTGGATTTGGGAGGACTGAGACCACTGATTTGGAGGGTTAATTATTATTTTTAGTGAATGAGTGCTCCCGGGAACTCTGCCCCATGTCTTGGAAGTCTGGCTGTAGCATTAGCAGCAAGAGCTCAGTTGAAGGCAAACACTCCGGCAGAATTATGGCACTGCAGTCAGCAGCTGTGCTTACAGCGCACCAGCAATTCAACTGAGCTTCCTTCACTGAACCCCTCAGATACTGTACCCTTCTTGGCCAGCCCTCTCAGCTCCTGACCCTCTGCCTCCTGCCCTGGGGGCAGGGGGAAACTGACAGGTAACGCAGCACTTGGAGAGTCAGCGGAGGATCACAGACCACTGGGCTCTTTATAGTTTCATGAAGCATCATGAGAGGAATAACGAGGCCCCACTGACGAGTGTTCTTGTATTACAGTGTAATGACAGTGGAGGACGCCAGGAAGAGGGTGACGGCAGCAAAGGGACAGGAGCCCAGGACAACTCGGACTGAGAAGAGAGACCTGTGAAACTGGGAATGAGGGTCTGTTGGGCTCTTTCAGGTTGTGGTGAATACGTTTGGATTTCTACTGAAATACGGGTATGGAGGGGACAAGGGAAGAAGACACGGTAAGGAAACTGAAAATAAGCTGGAGTGACTTCAGGCATACTCCCAGAGACTGAAGCACCATTTCACTCAGCTCTAAGCCTGAGTTACATGGGAGCATTTCAGTGCCAAGGAACCCTTGCTCTCCATTCTGGGCTTGAAATTTTTGGTGAAACAGTATCTTCCTTTTACTCTTGCCTCTACCAACAATAGTCTTTGCTCATTGCCTGGTCCCCACTGTCTTTAGGTTTCCTTCTCTCTGTGTGTACACACACATTTCCTGATTCTCTCTCTCTCCCCTGCCGTCTCTCCTCCTCCTTCTCCAACCAACCCCCCAATCTCTCCTCACACTGAGTGGGACAGAAACCATCTAGTATAGGAAAACCAATAATCTATGTCTTCCCATCAAATTAAATTCAGTTCCTCCAGGCCAGCCTATACATGACTGCTCTGAGGTCATGAACCTATCCCTAATCCAGTAGCAACACCAGGATAGTGGACTCACTCCAACATCTGCAGAACTTAACGATCATACTGTGGGCTGAGCCATCCCATAGTACCATGGACACAAGCAGTTTCTGGAGTCAAGCTACCTGAATCCTGGCTCTATCCGTTATTAGCTCTACCTGGGCAAGTCACTCAACATCTTTAAGCCTCAGTGTTCTCAGCTGAAAATAGAAAGAAGGATGGGAAATAATACAGTTTATTTCATGAAGTTGTTCTGTATATCAAACTTTTTTTAAAAGCTTGAAAAGTGCTTAGCTCCATACCTGGCATAGGGTCAAGATTCCTAAATGCTGGCCAAATTTTAGCCTATTGGCCAACAAGATCATTTCATACATCATCGATTTTTTTGGCATTAATTTTGTTTATAAAATACTGCAGTAAATTTTCTAAATCATGCATTAAAGCATTTGTCATGATTACTAAGTCTTTTGGCACCCTCTTAAGCTTTGTATCTACCTTGCTCATCACATCTTAGGTCTAGATCTGGTCATGGCAGTGATCCTGTGATTCTGGAAGAATCGGCTCAGGCAGTAGCCTCCCAGGATCTGATCATCTGTATTTTAATGTCCAGATTTTCCTTGTGACTCCTCCTTTTGTGCCCTATCATATTTCTCCCTCTTATTTCATCCCTATGACATGGTCTATCTTGTGACCAGGTTATTGATGTTTGAGAATATATTTGCTTGCAACATTCATGTTTCAAATAATGTCTGGACTTGGACTTACATCATTATGTAGGAAGCTGTGATATTCATGTATTAGATTTCTGTCTTTAGTTCTATTTTTAAGGATAATTATTCTTAGCTTAAACAAAATGGAGAACTAGTGTTCTGTAAGTCAAGGGTCTGATAGGAAATGCAAGATTTATGAAACTGAATTATCTTTTACCAAAAAGTTTTAAATATCATAATACATTAGAAGAAATTCCATTTAAACTGAAAAAATAGTTTTTTTTAAATTTTTTAGATTTCTTTTCAGCGTAACAGAATTCATAGTTTTACACCACACCTAGTGCTCCATGCAATGTGTGCCCTCCATAATACCCACCACCAGGCTCCCCCGACCTCCCACCCCCCGCCCCTTCAAAACCCTCAGGTCCTCAGGTTATTTTTCAGAGTCCATAAAAAAATAGTTTAAAATAATTCTTTGCTGAAGTCTAACATGTTACTAAGAGAACTTGAACCCTAATTAATAAATTTGCTAAATAGAATGTGGTCATAAGAAGACAGCTGGGGTTCATCTCAGCTAAAATATCTATAAAAGGACTTAAAATGCCTCAAAAATAGAAGTAGTGGGGCACGTGGGTAGTTCAGTCAGTTGAGTGTCTCTCTTTGTCTCAGGTTATGATCCCAGGATCCTGGATCAAGGCCTGCATTGGGCTCCCTGCTCGGCAGGAAGCCTACTTCTCCCTCTCCCACTCCCCCTCCTTGTGTCCCTCTCTCTCACTGTCTCTCTTTCTCTCTCTCTCTCTCTGTCAAATTTTTTTTAAAAATTTAAAAATACTACTATAATATCCCATAGAATAGAAGTCAAAAACTCAAATATCTCTCAGGGCTATGAAAACAGTAAAAGGCGTGAAGTGGGGGTATCAGGAGACAAGGGGGAAAGTGAGGAGTGTGATGAACTGGAGGTGCCTCGCTCTTCAGAGGAGGGAGGCTACTCAGCCGGGTTGACCACTGTCATTTGGAAACCCATGCTAACTTTCCAGATATCCCAATATTTGAGAAAAAAAAAAAGGCCCCAAATCCAGGTGTTTATGTAAAGACACATTTAAAAATATTGGTTCAGTATTTTTAGAAGTCACTCAAATGGAGTTCCAGTTCAAGATGGCAACACAGAAAGATTCTGAACTTACCTCCTCCGCAGAACACATGAAATTACACCTATTAATAGAACACTTTCTTCTGAAGAAGAATCGAGCACTGACTAACAGCTACTGAACAACCAAAAAACAAGGAGAACAGCAATAGCAAGAGAGAAGTAACAAGGGAACCCCCAACCCCAATGCTACAAACAGCAGTGAGCGGGGGTGGGGGGGATAGTATTGAGGGACCAGGCATAGATCCCTCTGTCCTTGGGCAAAGAAAAAAAACCCATGATTTAAAACAGCAACTGGAACATAAAAGACACAACACAAACTCTGCCAAGTAATGGAGGAGCTACAGGAAAGCTCGTGGGCCAGAGAGAGAATGACATGGTCTATACACCCATCCCGATTTAAAAGCCTAGACTGAAGAGGGCACCTGGGTGGCTCACTCAGCTAAGCATCTGACTCTTGATTTCACCTCAGGACATGATCTCAGGTCATGGGATTGACACCCACTTCAGGCTCCACACTCAGCAGGAAATCTGCTTCTCTCTCTCACTCTTTCTCTCTTTCTCTCTCTCCCTCCCTCTGCATCCCTCCCAGCTCTCATACATAGGCATGCTCTTTCTCACACTCTCTAATAAATGAATAAATAAACAATAACAAATATCTCTCTCTCACGCTCTCTAATAAATAAATAAATAAAATCTTTTCTAAAAATGCCTAAACTGGAGCAGGGTCCAGACACCATCACAGGCAAGTCCAGACCTCTCAACGAGCTTCCAACTTCATTCACAAGCCTACACCTTCCTAGATGTGCTGCGGCACAGTGGTGGGTCAAATTGCCACAGAAAGTTTGCAACCTCAGCAAAGCCAGAGTCCAGCCACCATCCTGTGGTGCGGAGGCACAGAAACAAGCCATAATTTTATGGGATTTGTTTTGTAGGGGTTTTTTTGTTTTTACTTTTTAATTTTTTTTTCATTATTAATTTTTTTTCTTTTTGGTTTTGTTATTTTCTTCTTTAATTATCTTTTTACTTTTTTTTCTTTATTCTCCCTATAAAAAAGCCATGGTTTAAAAAAGTAAGTAGCATATACAGCCAAGCTCTCGCCAGCCAGCAATTCACCAAGCAACCACAGTCTGCATAGGGGTCACCATACATGAGACCATTCCTTCAACTTGAGAAGTAGCACTTTTACCTAATCCGTAGAAACAAACATAGAAAATCAAGCAAAATGAGAAGACAGAAGACTGTGAGCCAAAAGAAAGAAGAAGAAAACCTCAGTAAAAGAATAAAATGCAACAGACATAAGCAATATGCCTACTAAAGAATTTAAAGAAATGATCATAAAGATACCACTGGGCTGGAGAAAAGAATGAAAGAAGTCAGTAAAGACTTCAATAAAGAGATAGAAAATATTAAAAAGAATAAATCAGAGTTGAAGAATACAATAACTGAAATTAAAAAACAACCTTAGAGGAAATTGGCAGTAGATTAGAGGATGCAAAAGAACATATCAGACACCTGGAAGTCAGGGTAATGAAAAACACATAAGCTGAACAGCAAAAAGAGAAAAGAATTTTTTTTAATGAGGCTAGATTAAGAGATCTCTTGGACAACAATCAAGCAAACAAACATTTGCATTATAGGGGTCCCAGAAGAAGGAGAAGAAGAGAGAGAAATGTGTAGGAAAATTATTTGAAAAAATAACTGAGGGGGAGGAGCGAGATGGCAGAGGAGTAAGAGACCAAAATATCATCAGGTCCCAGGAGTTCAGCTACAAAGTTATCAAACCATTCTGAACACCCACAAACTCAACAGGAGATAGAAGAGAAGAAAACCCACAATTCCAGGAACAGAAAAGGGACCACTTTCCAGAAGGTAGGACGTGCGGAGAAGTGAATCCAAAGTGACTAGAAAATAGACCACGGGGGGGCAGGGGGAAGGGGCCAGCTGCCAGCAAGCAGTGGAGCAGCAGAGCACAAAATTGGAACTTTTAGAAGTCTGCTCCACTGAGGGAGGTCGCTGCAGTGGCTAAATGGGGTGGGGTGGAGCCCTTGTGGGACAGTGTGGTCTCAGGACCTGTGGGGACACAAAAAGACTGGGGGTCATTGAGTGTGACAGAGCTCCCAGGTATCAGAGGGGGGAAGCTGGCCACAAAGAGAGAGCCAAGCAGTGGGTTCCCAACTCAGGATTACTTTAAACTGTGATCCAAGGCACAGTCAGACCACTGCCCTTCCAGCAGGGATGCCACAAGGGGCAGATCTGGAGAAACCCCCCTTTTCCTCCACCAGGAGGAGGGGTGCAGGAGCATGCACCAGGAAACTGCTGGGTTTAGGGACTCCAAACGGGGCCATGCACCAGAGATAGAAATGCTTGGTCACAATCTGGGTGAGCACAGAGTGCAGCTGGAGACCAGAGAGATAAGAGGGATTGAGTTCTTTTCTCTGAGGGCCCACTGAGAAGTGGGGCCCCAAGCTCTCAGCAACTCTGGGGCTGGAGATTGGGAGGCTGCCATCTTCATTCCTGTCCTCCAAAGCTGGTTCAGAGAGTGCTCGGGGAACAAAAGCTACTGAGAGCGAACCCCAGCAGATGACTTAGCCTGGCCCCTGGCAAGGGTGGTGCAATTCTGCCTCGGGCAAAGACATTTGAGAAGCACTGCAACAGGCCCCTCCCCTAGAAGATCAACAAGAACATTCAGCCAAGACCAAGTTTACTGATCAATAGGAACTGCAGAACTCCAGAGCTAGGGGAAAGCAAAACATAGAATTCATGGCTTTTTTCCCATGATCCTTTAGCCTTTCAAAGTTATTTTTTTTATTTTATTTTTTTCTTATTCTATTTTTTTTATTTTTCCTCTTTCCTATTTTAACATTTTTAACTATTTTATCTTATCAATACCTTTTTAAAAATCCTTTTTAATATTCATTGTTGAGTCATATTTTATGCCTTCATTGTATTTAACCTTATTTTTTGTATACATATAGGGTTTGTTTTCTTTAAAATTTTGGGGTACAATTTCTTCTAATAGATCAAAATATACCCTAAATCTAGGGCATGGCTTTGTTGTAGTCTCCCGCCTGATCACATTCTTTCCTCTTCTTTTTTTTCTTTTTTCAACCAACGTCTTATCTTATCAACTCCTTTTTTAGAATCTTTTTAAATTTTATCTTTACACTAATATTCCACCCCTTCATCATGTTTACCCTTATTATCATATATATAAGTTTTTCTTTCTTTAAAATTTGGGAGTTAGTTTCTTCTAACAGACCAAAATACAACCATAATCAAGTGTGTGTCTCTGTTCTGTTCACCAGTCTAATACATATATTAATATATTTTATTAAATTAATATTAATTATATCAATAATTAATTGAATAACTAATTATTAATATGATATTAATATATTGATATATATATTACATATATAATACATATGTATTCTCTTTTTTCCCCCTTCTCTTCTCCCCCAGTTTTGGGTCTCTTTAGATTTGGTTAGTGTATATTTTTCTGGGCTCATTCTTACCCTTTTAGTAGTTCTCTCATTCACCTATTCTTACCTGGATAAAATGACAAGGCAGAAAAACTCACCACAAAAAAAAGAACAAGAGGCAGACTCGACAGCTAGGGACCTAATCAATATGGACATTAGTAATATGTCAGAACTAGAGTTCAGAATGATGATTATCTAGGTGCTAGCTGGGCTCGAAAAAAGCATGGAAGGTATTAGAGAATCCCTTTCTGGAGAAATAAAATCTCTTTCTGGAGAAATAAAAGAACTAAGATCTAAGCAAGTTGAAATAAAAAAAGGTATTGATGAGGTGCAATCAAAAATGGAGGCTCTTACTGCTAGGATAAATGAGGCAGAAGAGAGAATTAGTGATGTAGAACCAAATGACAGAGAGTAAAGAAGCTGAGCAAAAGAGAGAGAAAAACAACTACTGGACCACAAGGGGTGAATTTGAGAGATAAGTGATACCGATACCATAAGACTAAACAATATTAGAAAAATTGAGATCCCAAGAGAAGAAGAGAGAGGTGGGCAGAAGGTATATTGGAGCAAATTATAGTAGAGAATCTCCCTAATTTGGTGAAGGGAACAAGCATCAAAATCCAGGGAGCACAAAGACTGCCCCTCAAAATCAATAAAAATAGGTCCACACTCCATTTTCTCATAGTAAAACTTACAAGTCACAGTGACAAAGAGAAAATCCTGAAAGCAGCTCGGGACAAGATGTCTATAACATACAATGTTAGAAATATCAGGTTGGCAGCAGACCTAGCCACAGAAAGGACTGGCATGCTATATTCAGAACACTAAACGAGAAAAACACGCAACCAAGAATACTACATGCAGCTAGGCTGTCATTGAAAATAGAAGGAGAGATAAAAAGCTTCCAGGACAAACAAAAACTGAAAGAATTTGAAAACACCAAACCAGCCCTACAGGAAATATTGAAAAGGGTCCTCTAAGCAAAGAGAGAGCCTAAAAGTAACATAGACCAGAAAGGAACAACAGAGACAAGACACAGTAACAATCACCTTACAGGCAATACAATGGCACTAAATTCATACCTTTCAGTAGTTACCAGGAATTTAAATGGGCTAAATGCCCCAATCAAAAGACACAGGGTATCAGAATGGATTTTAAAAAAAAAGACCCATTGACTTGCTATCTACAAGAAATTCATTTTAGACCCAAAGACCTCCATATTTAAACCATTTAGACCTTGATATTTAAAGTGAGGGGGTGGAAAACAAATTACCATGCTAAAGGACATCAGAGGAAAGCTGGGGTGGCAATCCTTATATCAGATCAATTAGATTTTGAGCCAAAGACTATAATAAGAGATGAGGAAGGACACTATATCATACTCAAAGGGTCTGTCCAACAAGAAGATCTAACAATTTTAAATATCTATGCCCCTAACATGGGAGCACCCAACTATATAAACCAATTAATAACAAAATCAAAGAAACACATCAATAATACAATAATAGTAGGGAACTTTAACACTCCCCTCACTGAAATGGACAGATCATCCAAGCAAAAGATCAACAAGGAAATAAAGGCCTTAAATGACACACTGGACCAGATGGACATCACATATCTATTCAGAACATTCCAATCCAAAGCAACAGAATACACATTCTTCTCTAGTGCACATGGAACATTCTCCAGAATAGGTCACATCCTGGGTCATAAATCAGGTCTCAACTGGGATCAAAAGATTGGGATCATTCTCTGCATAATTTTCAGACCACAATGCTCTGAAGCTAGAACTCAATCACAAGAGGATTTTTGGAAAGAACACAAATACATGGAGACTAAAGAGCATCCTTCTAAAGAATGAATGGGTCAACCAGGAAATTAAAGAAGAATTGAAAAAATTCATGGAAACAAATGATAATGAAAACACAGTGGTTCAAAATCTGTGGGACACAGCAAAGTTAGTCCTGCGAGGAAAATATATAGCGATACTAGCCTTTCTCAAGAAACAAGAAAGGTCTCAAATACACAACCTAACCCTACACCTAAAGGAGCTGGAGAAAGAACAAGAAAGAAAGCCTAAACCCAGCAGGAGAAGAGAAATAATAAAGATCAGAGCAGAAATCAATGATATAGAAACCAAAAAA
>PISX010020321.1:0-36121 GCA_004024625.1 Mellivora capensis | reverse complement strand
ATATGGTTTCACTTATTTGCGGAGCATAACAAATAACACGGAGGACATGGGGAGATGGAGAGGAGAAGGGAGTTGAGGGAAATTGCGGGGGGAGATGAACCATGAGAGACTATGGACTCTGAAAAATAACCTGAGGGTTTTGAAGGGGCGGGGGGTGGGAGGTTGGGGGAGCCTGGTGGTGGGTATTATGGAGGGCACGCATGGCATGGAGCACTGGGTGTGGTGTAAAACTACGAACTCTGTTACGCTGAAAAGAAATTTAAAAAATTTAAAAAAAAAATAAAAAAAAAAAAGAAAGAAAGAGAGAGGACAATTAAATGCAGTGTGTAATCCTGGATTATATCCTAGCCCAGAAGGGTGATATTAGTGGAACAATTGATGAAACTGAATAAAGTCCACAGATTAGTCAATACTATGTCAATTTCCTGGTTTTGACAATTGTACTAAGGTTTTCTGAGACATTAACACTTGGGGAAGCGGAATGAAGAGAATTCTTTGAACTACTTTTATAATTTTTTTAAATGAGCTCAAAATTATTTCAAAATGAGGGAAAAAATAGAACCTGTACATTCAAATAATTATTGTCCTTCAAAATATTGTCTCTGAGATGTTATTTATTGAAAGTTGTGATAAAGTTTTTGACCTTTTAAAAGTTCTTATTAGTGGCGCCTGGGTGGCTCAGTGGGTTGAAGCCTTTGCCTTCGGCTCAGATCATGATCCCAGGGTCCTGGAATCGAGCCCCGCACCGGGCTCTCTGCTCAGCAGGGAGCCTGCTTCCACCTCTCTCTCTCTGCCTGCCTCTCTGCCTACTTGTGATCTCTGCCTCTCAAATAAATAAATAAAAAAAAATCTTTTTAAAAAATAAATAAATAAATAAATAAAAGTTCTCATTAGCCATTTAATATGACACAAGAGAAGTATTTTCTTGCAATATAGTTTAAAAAAAAAAAAAAACACCCTTCTGGGAGGTACCTGGGTGGCTCAGTTGCTTAAGTGTCTGCCTTCCGCACAGGTCATGATCCCAGGGTCCTGTCAGGCATGCCCCCTCCATTACCTAATTTTAACAAATAATTTCTTCCCTATATGTAAAGTATTTATTAATTTGGAGTTTTTTTTCTGGAATAATCTAAAGCAAATCCCAGAGGCACCTGGGTGCCTCAGCTGGTTAAGTATCTGACTCTTGATTTCAGTTTGGATCATAATCTCAGGGTCCTAAGATAAGCCCTGAGTCAGGTTCTGCATTGTGTATGGAGCCTGCTTAGGTTCTCTCTCTTCCTCTCCCTCTGCCCTTTCCTACCTCCCTTTCTAAAAACAACAACAAGAAAAAAACAGCAAATCCCCAGATGGAGGTGCTTGGCTATTTTAGTCAGTAGAGTATGTGACTCTTGAACATGGAGTGATAAATTTGAGCCCCACATTGGGTGTAGAGATTACTAAAAATAAAGTCTTTTAAACCTAAAAATAGGGGCACCTGGGTGGCTAAGTCTGTTGGGCGACTGACTCGGTTTTGGCACCTGGGTGGCTCAGTGGGTTAAAGCCTCTGCCTTCAGCTCAGGTCATGATCCCAGGGTCCTGGGATCAAGCCCCACATTGGGCTCTCTGCTCAGCAGGGAGCCTGCTTCCTCCTCTCTCTCTGCCTGCCTCTCTGCCTACTTGTGATCTCTGTCTGTCCAATAAATAAATAAAATCTTTAAAAATATATATATCCACCATACCATTATCACACCTGATAAAATTAATTCCTCAATATCATCAAATTTTTAGTCCTTATTCAAATCTTGCTGTCTCAAAAGTTGTTGTTTTTTTTTTTTAACCAAAATCATGAGGTACTTATTTATGTCTCTTAAATCTCTTTTGGTCTTTAATAGTCCACCTCTCCCCATACCCATGTTTTTCAATTTATTTACTCTGTTGGGGAAATTAGGTTATTTGCTCTGTGGAATCAGACTACTTCCTTCCTACTGATTTTTTTAAACTTATTTTTCTATTCCTTGTGTTTCCTGTAAATTATTGGTTAGAACTAAGGCTTAATTAGATTTGAGTTCAGTTAAAAGGAATCACAGATACTTTATGGAAGGCTCTGTGTACTCACTATTGCATCACATCAAGAGGTACATGAAAGTCTGGTTCTTTCTTTTAATGATGCTAAGATGGATTGGGAAATTCAATTTGTTATCAGTCTGATTCCCTCATTACAAAGTTCAACACCTTTTAAGAACATTTTTTTAAAGATTTTTATTTGTCTGTCAGAGAGAGTGCACAAGCAGGGGGAGCAGCAGAGGGAAAGGGAGAAGCAGGCTTCCCACTGAGCAGGGAGCCAGATGTGGGGCTCCATCCTAGGACTCCCAGACCATGACCTGAGCCAAAGGCAGCCACTTAACCGGCTGAGCCACCCCGGCGTCCCATCAACACCTCTTTTAAAGGCAGGTTTTATATATGTTTAGTTTTATCAATAATAGAATTATCCTGAAACCTTGCTCAGGAATAGCAATCTCCATACGTTTAGTTAACTTTCCTAACAGAACTGTAGTTGAAGGTCCATGTCAACTCTTTTATCACAAAGTATTACGAGGGAAAATTTTTTATGAGGAAACTAATTTTTAAAATTGTGAAAATTTAAAAGTTCAAATTCACCTCACACATTACTACTACAACTGAGAACCAAATGGGTAGATTTGAGAAGTCTTGGCTACAACGCTGTAAGGAAACGTCTCAAAGAGTACTAGGGAGCTAAGTGAACTGTGACTTATTATAAGCCAAACTGTGCATGTATTATGTTGATAGCATTACAAAGGGCAAAGGTTGAAGAAAAGTAATAGAGTGCTGAAAATACCCCAAAATAGGAACATTTTATACTGTATATGCCTCCAGTTCTGTTCTAACGGAATCCATTCGGAAAATATTTAAGGGGGCCAACGTCAATAAAAGCTCATCTGGCTACTGAAGATCTTCAAAAGAACCGACGTGTTAGAAAGGGGTCCTAAGTTTGGAGGTCACTCTGCTGGGAAGTCTGTTCCAAACCAAGGAGACTCCCAACACAGGTTATCCTCCCCTTGCTAGGCAGGGACCGCCACAAAGCCTCGCGGGAGGCGGGGCTAGTGACGCCACAGAGACGTTCCGCCCCCTTACGTCGCGCACTGGGAGGCCAGAAGGTTTCTGGCGGGGCCGGCGCCATTTTGCCGGAGCCTGCGACCGGGTGGGAGTGGAGTGGAGCGGCCGTTGTTGCCGACTCTTTCCTCTTCCCCACGGTCCAGTCAGCGGTTGATTAGGCCATCGGCCCTCAAGCCGAGACTTGTCTCTTATTTAGTTCTGGGGAGCACCTGGCCGACATGAGTGATGTAGAGGAGAACAACTTCGAGGGCAGAGTGAGTACAAAGCCGCGGGAGCCGTCTTCGGCGGCGGCCCGATGCTCGGGGTTTCACGGGGACGAGCGCGGTCGGGCGGGGTTGCGGGGAGTCCTGCGGGGGCCCGCGGGGAGCAGCCTCTGGAGCCATCGCGGTTGTTTCCTCTCATACCAAGATGGCTTCTGGGTTCCACTCTTTCCCCAAACACCGCGGATAACTCCTCTCCCCCTTTTTTGGAGACTGACTGATACCTGGACTCCTGGGTCCGATTTCCCCCCCGCAGTGCGCCCTCCCTTCTCCCCATCCCTGAGGCTTCCTTATTTCTGTTCCGAGGAGTGGGTCCCCGTCGCGGTGGGGCGGGAGGAGACGGCAGGGAGTTCCCCTCCGGCCGGATAGTGGTAGGTGCTTCCTGCGGTGTTCTGGCGACCCCGAGAATCGTAGAGGGTCTCGGGGTCGAAACTGCGCGGGGCTGTTGTCCGGGCGGGGAGAAGCTGGCGTGGGACTAGCTGGGGCCTGTGTCTCCTTGGCTCTCTATTGCAGTGAGCGGCCGCGTCTCTGTTGGAACCAGCGGCGTTGCGTCTATAAAGGCGAAAGCCTTGAGGTTGAAGGTGGGACGAGCCTAATGAAGTGGTTAGTCAACGACCGCACCGACCCTTAAGCGTTCTTAAGACGAGAGCTGTGAGGGGAAAACTACGCAAGGAGCCCTTTTCCCTTAATGTCCCTTCTGCTTTCTTTTCACTTCAAAATGAATGTGGAAATGCTATAACGCCTGATTTTTTCTAATTCCATGATGTTGGGTTTTTTTCTCTCTCTTTTATATCTCAATTTCTAATGCTTTTCTTCCTATGATCTTTCATCTAAAAACCACTTCTTTACAGGTTTTTACGGTAAACAAATCTTACTCTTACATAACTGAACAAATTTTGTGGCCCAGTATTTTAAAAATAGCTCGTCAGTTTTACACTGTTCTGTAACTGAAAATTACAGACCCCCTCCCATTTTTCTTCTCACCCCATCCACCTACAAAGGGAGCTCAAGGATTTCCATTATTCGGGGTCAGTAAATAAAAGGATCACAAAGATAACGTTATCCTGAGCCTAGACGTAGTAGAACATTGATAGTTAGAGTTCTACTTCTGAAGTTACCCTCCTGTAGTGGTAATTGGTGGAAGTGGGTTAGTATGAAATCCTGGAAAGAAAATCCCCAGGCAGCATGTTCTTGCTGTTGTGTTGGTATTCTAGTCACTAGGGGCAACGCATAAAAACACTTAAGGTGTGTGCTAAGATGGGATGAATTTTGTCTTTTTTAGAAGCTCATAATATAAATACTTGGAACCAGACAGTTAAATCAGAAGGTGGATTTAGGCTTTTCTTTTTGAGGAAAAAGGTTTAAATGGGTTAGAAATGAAACTACTTTTTGATGCCTTTAAGATTGGATTTTTAAAATCTAAATCACAGATACAAGTGAGTAGTTGAACCTGCTTTTTTCTTAGAATGAGGTGTTGATTGAGCAAAACTTTTTAAGAATCTTGTAATAAAAATATTTGGTAATTGCAAGCTGCTTGTTTTTGATCATGTGAGGAAGTTATGGAAAGAAATTTTTCTATCCATTAATATTTCCTTCCATTGACTTTAATACAGAAATTTATTTTTTTGGTAATCATTTTTATTTGGTTTGTGGGAAAGTGAAGAGTACTGCTATTTGGGGCCTTGTTTTTCTTTTAAGTTTTTACGTCTTATTTAGTCATCAAGTCGAGGAATGGAACAAGTTCTAAGATAACTGTCACCTTAACCACTTGAGAAAGCAATATGTGTAAGATCCCTACCCAGTTTTATGCTAAAATGCATGTAGGCATTAATATTCTGTGTTAGTAGAAAAGGGGTTCTCAATCTCCCCCCCTTACAGTGTTTATGGTCATGACAGTATTTTTTGACAGGTGATACCTAAGTGTATTTTAATGTAAATGAACTCTGCAGATTGCATACACCTGTCCTTACCTGTCACATCTTTTTTTTTTCTTTTCTAGGTTGGGGTAATTGTCTTTATTTGTAATTGGTTAAAGAATTAGAAGAATGCCAGAAGCTTTTCTGAGGGTGTACTTTTTTTTTTGTTTCTTAATTTAATATTCACTAGTGCTTTTGGTTTTTAAACTACTGTGATTTTTTATCTGCTAACAAACCAGTTAAAAAAAATTTTTTTTATAGAATACGTTGTGTTATCTTTGTATCTAAGTGTAATGACCATTTAGAGAGGCTCAAAACAGGATTTTTCAAATGATGTTTTGGAAGATTTTTTTTTAAGTAGTTACACTTCAAATTTTATAACAAAGTAGAGAAAACATTGACAGGTCAGATTTCATTTGCTTTATTTATGGAGTAAATAGTACATATTAATCCCATCTTACTGAAAAGATACCTAGAATTAGAGGGTAATTTTCTAGAGACTGCAGAACACATTGAAAAAATAGGACTAATACTAATAGTTCTTATTTTTATAGCAATTTTTAATCTTACTACCCCACCATCAGACATATTTTCAAATGTACTACTTAGAATCATTTTACAAGGGTTAGAGTTACTTATACCTTTTTAGAAATTAAAAACTGAGGCCTAGAAGACCATGTAGCCAGGAGTCAGGTTTACAGGTCCAAGTCCATTGCTCACTGCATACATACACTATGCTGTATATGTTTTGATTTCCTTTTCAAAAAGGAGCACACTGCACTTCAGCATCTCAGACACATTAATAGTGTTTGCTAAAAACTATAGATTGTCTCTTCCATTGTAGAGGACTGGAGTAAAAGAACTTTAGGATAGAAAATATAATTGGTTGAATTTTGTTATAAGTAATCCCAATAGTTAACCAATCAAAATTCCCTTCTGCCTGAGGTAAAACTGTTTGAGCATCTGCCTTTTTAGTAAAAGTCAGGTGTTCTTGAGGGAAAAAACTTAAAAGTCTAATTTGAGATGACTGACAGCTCATATCTGGGTAAAAGTAAGTATATAATCAAGTGTCCTGTGATAGAATTAATAGGGAATTCAGAAAATGGAGCTGAGTAGTTTTGTGAGCTAGGAAAAGGGAATGCTTTACCTAATATGTAAAACTCATGTTGGATTTTATGGTTAGGGAATAGATTGTATGGATATGACAAGAGTTTGTGGGGGTAGTGAGAGGATAGATTTGCTAGATAGGCAGTCAGATAATGGAGGGTTTTTAATTCTAGATACAGGGATTTGGACTTAATCCAATACTGTAAGAAGGCATATATGGATTCTTAATTCTGGGAGTGGCATAATGAAAGGACTTTAGTAAAGAACAAAAGAACTGGTACTAGAGGAGCAGCAGAGCATACTTGAACTATTTAAGGAAAGAAATTATGAAAACTCTAAACAGGACAGCAGTGGATTGTGAAGAATGAGTGAGACATTTTCAAGGGATCCAGAAGAAGAGGGGTGCCTTTAAAATAAATAGGTTCATTAAAGCAATTTGTTGGGGACATATATATCAACTTAAAAATATTTTAAGTGGAAATGTCTTTTGGAGCTGAAAGTGTGGCTGGCACTTGAGCTATAAATTTGCTTGTCGTCATCATAAAAAGAGTTGTTTGCTTCACACAACTTCAACTAAAATAGGATTTAGGCCTCAAAAAAATTGTAGTCTCCTTCATAGAAATTAAGGGAAATGGAGTTTTTTTTTTTTTTTTAAGGAAATCTTTTTTTTTTTTTTTTTTTTTTTTAAGATTTTTTATTTATTTATTTGACAGACAGAGATCACAAGTAGGCAAGAGAGGCAGGCAGGGAGAGAGAGGAGGAAGCAGGCTCTCTGCGGAGCAGAGAGCCCGATGTGGAGCTCCATCCCAGGACTCTGGGATCACGACCTGAGCCGAAAGCAGAGGCTTTAACCCACTGAGCCACCCAGGCGCCCCGGGAAATGGAGTTTAAACTTTCCTTGCCATTTTATTTACTCTCTATCCCTAATTTGTTTTTCTAAACAATTTTAGAAAAATCTTAAGCCCAATTTTTTTCTCATACAGTGACCCATTGTTTTTAAAGATTTCATTTATTTGTTTGACAGAGATATCACAAGCAGGCAGAGACAGAGAGGGAAGCAGGCTCCCTGTTGAGCCGAGAGCCTCCCAAGACCTGAGCGCCAGAGCACCGAAGACAGAGGCCCAACCCACTGAACTACCCGGGCGCCCTGTGGCCCACTGGTTTTATTTTTATTTATTTATATATATTTTTTTAAAGATTTTATTTATTTATTTGACAGACAGAGATCACAAGTAGGTAGAGAGGCAGAAAGAGAGAGAGAGAGGAGGAAGCAGGCTTCCCGCTGAGCAGGGAGCCCGATGTGGGGCTCGATCCCAGGACCCTGGGATCACCACCTGAGCTGAAGGCAGAGGCTTTAACCCACTGAGCCACACAGGTGCCCCAAGGCCCACTGTTTTTAATAGACGTTTATGATTCTCATGTAGGGGTCCATCTTATAATTCCATAATTGTTATTGAAGAGGAAAAATAATACTTGTCTTCTACTCAGAGTTCTGGCATCCTGTAGCTAGAATATTTTTAAGCAACCCCTAGTGTTCCCTCTTCGTAATACATTAGATGGTTTGACTGGATGACAGAAGTGCAAAGCAAAATACAGATTTCTCTGTACCCATTTGGAATTAAAATGTGTGTAAAGATATTTTGTTAAAGAATAGCAGAAATACGGGAAGTTTTTTTTCTTCCCTGAAATCTGATTTGTAATAATTGGTGTGATGACTGTGCCATTCAAAACCCATCTTGGTGACTGACTTTAAAAAAACAAAACAAACAAAAAACCTTAAACTAGGCTTTTAATTTTTCTGTTGATGAAATGTTAATAAATGTGAGGGTACAAATGAGGTTTACCCTCTCCCTTCCTTTAAAAAAAATACAAATAAAATAGAATCTCTGTTTTACAAATAAGAATGTCAGGTCAGCAGTTTAGTTTTTAAAAATACTTAAGTTTCTTCAGTTTAATTTCATATATCTTATCAACCTATTACAAAAGGGTAAGACTTTCTTTCTCATGATACTGACAGTATTAAACCCAAGACAGCACTGTCTTGGGTTTAATTTATTAAAGTTAAGTCCTATCATTTATGCAATTTTAATGCTTTTTTATTCTGTCATTTTTTTAAGCAAAGAATTTGTAAACTTAAACATTTTAATGCTCAGACTTTAATATTTGAGACTCTTTCATTGAAGGGTGCTAATTTGCTTAATTTAAGTAGAAGGGAGGATTTTTAAAAGGAGCAGTGTTAACTAAATGTGCCCACAGTGCACAGATTTGTCATGGATGCTTAATGGTTTGTGCCATTCCTAAAATGAAAATAAAAAGTCCTGATAGCTGAAGGAATTTGAAGGGATTTAAATATTTAGGAATGAGAGTTGTAAAAAAATACAGAAGAGCTTTGTTTATGGATTTATTTTTGTAAGTGAACTGAAATTACTGACCTATGGTATAACAGGTGTGAAATGGCCATCAATAATCAACATAATAACTTCCTAGAATCTTCCTGACAGTGAAAACCTTTTCTTTGATATTATCAGTGGGTGCTCAGGCATCAAATTACTAACCCTGGGACCTTTGTAAAAGGTACATATTTGCATGCTAAATGAGTTAATACCGATTGTTATTTGTTCACCTTTGTAATAAATATAGCAGGACAGATGTGCTGGTGAGAAAATGGCAATAATCAGATGGGGGAAAATTAGTAAACATTGTTTTAAAAAAAAATTGAGAGGGGAATAATGAAAGGAAATGTGGTTTCTTTCCCCTCTCTCCTTTAGGTTAATGTCATTATGTAGTTGTATATAATCCTGTTGTCTCATCATTTTCACCAAAAGTATAAGTGACTACAGCTGCCTGACCAATCTGAGGTAGAAGAAGTTACTTTCTTTAAATTAAGGCCCTGTAGTCTTTCTTACTCAAGATTCATAAATAGTCCTATGATATTAGAAGATGAGAACCTAAGTAGAAAGTTCTGTAATGGGTTCTTAGTAAACAGTTTGCTTTTAGTTGTTACTCTTTGGCTTTTAATATAGCTAAACTTTTTGGACGTTAAAGTTGATCATGATGTACAAGCTGGCTGGTTTATAAATCATTTAAAATTTGTATGAAAGATTATATAAATTTTACAGGTAATTTCACAGCTGAGAATAATTTGAATTTGGTAATGTATGCATAAGTGCTGGTTTCCTACGTAATTTCTTTAAGCATTTCCAAAATTATTCCAAACTTTAGAGAATGTAAAGACAGTGTTAAAATATCTGTGAGTCTTTGCAGAAGAAAAGACTGCTTTAACCTCACTTAGAATGCAGGATATAGGTATTTTCTTTTTAAGGAATTGCTTTAATAGCAGTTATGGGTTAAGAAGAGAGTGGAAGTATTTCTTTTATAAGCTTAAGAGTCCGTCATACTCAAGAACTGCTATTTATGCAGACTGAAATTAAAGAATTGGATAAACAGAAGTTTCCCCTAAGCCCTCAAAAATGAAGTTCTTAGTACAGTAAATATTACAAGCTATTGGAGTAATTTAAGTACCTCTCCCCCATTGGGACATAAAATTTACCTAAACAAACTGAGGGTTGCTGGCGGGAGAGGGGGTGGGAAAGGGGGGTGGGTTAATGGACATTGGGGAGGGTGTGTGCTATGGTGAGTGCTGTGAAGTGTGTAAACCTGGCAGTTCACAGACATGTACCCCTGGGGATAAAAATATATGTTTATAAAAATTTTAAAAAGATTATTTAAAAAATTTACCTAAATGCATTAATGTATCTCTATGGAAATAGATCTCCAATTTCATAAAATAGTGGGAAAAATACATTTTGAGAAAGTTTGTTTTAAAAGTTTATGCTATTACAGACTTAAATTTGTATAAACATGGCACTGTGACTTGGCATAGAATTTGCATTGCCATAATAATATAGTGGATTATAATTTAACATCTATGTGTTATGTGTTTATTTAAATGGGGTTTAAGTACTAAGCATATATATTGTCGGAATTTTTTTCTTCCACCTATTATATGATATTAGCTGTATTAAAAGATAAGGCTTCAATTATTGTTTACTGTAGGAATTGTTCATGTTCTGCAACAGTGTGTGCATATATCTAATAACCTTTGCCTTGACTGAAGGAATAGTACACGGTTGTGGTTATTTACAGTGTGTAAAATGCAGCTGTATTTTAACACAGATTGCTTGAATTGGATACGCTGTGGTACTTTCTTAGTATTTATGGTTAGCGCTTTTTTGGGGGGGGTGGGCTGTGTCCTTCAACTTCCACATGAGGTACCTTGATAATAAAGAATAGTTAAAAGAACAAACATACACCGTTTAAGCAGGTTGTATGAGAACTTGCCGCCTGGCTTCTGGTTTATAATAGGTAAGGTAGACTGGAAGCCTGTTTGATTGTTATTAAAAATGTGGATATGATTTGATTGAGTCAGTCTGCCCATTTCAACTAGACAGCATATTTTTAAATGGTTGCTGGATCCACATGCAGGTTACTGAGGAATTTGCAGAATTTCTTGATGGGACAACTTTAAGAGTAGGTTGAATAGAGGGTAGTGAAACAGACAGGTAACACCCCTTCTCAGTATTTTATTTTTCTGTTTGGAATTTCAATTCAGTTTCCAAATTCCAAATAGTTTAATGCATTTCTTTGGAAAAAGTTGAAGTTAATCATTTCATAATGAAGACAAGGCAAAGGTAAAAAAGAATAATCTAGCATTTGTCCATAAAGGACTTGTTGTGCCTTGATTTCTAATGCACAGCACAGTTTGGTGAAAATGGTACTCCCTTGGTACTAGATTTTAAAAAACAAAGTTACTTAAAAATGGCAAATATTCGTGTGACCATTTTTATGTGCATGAAGACTTAACTACCAGTTCTTAGAATGATGGGGGTTTTTTTTTGTTTTGTTTTGTTTTTTTTGGTTTGTTTTTTTTTTTTTGGTATTGCAGCAAAAATAATTCTGAAGAATTAAAAGTTTATTTTATGCTTTGTAGTTTATTCTTTGGGTTAAGTTTCCTGACAGGTATTATCTTTTTAGATAAGTTTCTAAATTGTTTTTGGAAGTTAGAATGGTAGTGACAACTTTGTAATTAGGTGTTACAAGGGAGTTAAGACTGTTTCTTAACCTTGAATGATTCCATGAAGAAATTTATGCAGATTCAGGTTTCCCTGGTATAAAAACTGAAGGATGACCACAAAGGAGGTATTAGGTATTTGTGACATCTTAATTAAAAAACAAGACTTTTTTTTAAAATATCCTAATGTCTTTTGAAAAGATACTGTTGTATCTTAATGTTTTATTAACAAACCAAAAGGAGATTTTCATTTTTTCCAGTGAGTTCCTATGCCAGAACTGAAAATTAAACTTTGTAATTTAAGATGTTACTAAGTTGCCTTGTTTACATTAATTCCTAAGAAATGGCAATTTTCAACTGTTAAATTTATGAGGGAAGACTGGGACATTGAATGTACACACATTTGGACCCTAACATTTTTATCATGTACTAGAAAGCCTCCTGAAAGCATTTAAGAATAAATCTTGAGTTTTAATATAAGACTTTGATTTATATATTTGTAAAATTCAAGGTTTTACAGTGTCATAGAATGCAAAGCATTCTGAAATATATGTATAACATGAGCTGTGGTGATGTTCATAGATACTATTCTATCAACTGCTGTTCAGCAATAGCATAAATGTTATATCACAGGATCAGCTTTATAGGAGGGAAAGCTAAGAGAGGGGAAGATACTCTTCTCAGCTTAATGAACTAGCCTGTGTGATTCTTCAGTTACAAGCAAATTAGCTATTACTTTTTTTTTTAAGTACTGAATATGCTGCTTTTACAGTTTTCAGTTTTACAGTTTCAGTGAATGAAGAAGCCTGAATTGCTGTGACTGCTCCAGGCGTTTGTCGAGAAATTTAGGAGAGTATCAGAGATGTGGTGAAAGACTTATTGTAGGTAGCTAAATGGGAAAGGTTGATATTAACCTGAAAGGTAGCTATATATTTCAGTTTTGTCTGCATCTGAAAGATAAATAGGCCTAGCAGCATTAGTACAGTTCTTGGTAAATAAGTCTTTTGACATTAAACTCAAAGTAGCAGGAAAATCTTAAGAAAGCTGTGTGATAGGTAGTCTTGTGGCATAAATGAAAAATGGTGTGAAGTTGGGGTGATTGTTTACACTAATAATCAAGGCTCAAATGGACTGTCCTACTTTGGTCATAAATGCCTCATATACCTATCAAATTTAAAAAGTCTCTTAATCAGTTTTAAATCATTTGATTTGGAGAGTTTTCATTTATATCCCAACTTTTTCAGAAGCCAGTCAATTTTCTGATATAGGATATAGTCATTGAAGGGAGTATTATGTATGCATAACTGCATAAAATACACAAAACTATGAATGGAATTGGTGGGATCAAGAAATAAAGACCATGATACTAATTTTGTATTTTTGTATGTTGTGATACTTCATGAATAATACAGAATATTAAAATGGCACAGTTGCAAAATTACATGTATTAGTAATTTACAAGCCAAAGGGGAAATTTTAAGAATTTCATGCCCTCTTTTCCCCTCAGTTTTTTCTTTATGCTTCTTTTACATCAGAACATATGTTTCTGTTTAGGTTGGAGTGTGCAAAGATAGTGGTCAAACATACTTGGAAAAAGATGTTAGTAATTTCACTAATTTTTTTTTTTACTTCTTTGAACCTCAGCATGTGTCCTATAATATATGAGTTTAGGTAGGTGTGTTCAAATTTCAGCTTAGAATGCTTTGCTTTAACTGTACCTTGGTATCTTAGCATGGCTTAGTGAAAGCTTATTTTAAGATGACTAAGAATCTTCAAGTTATAAGCTAAAAACTTAAGACATAGGTGGGGGGTGATTACAGTTAATGTTAGATTTATGCTTGGGTTAAGTATTTATATTAAAATTGTTCACGTTTTAGGAACTAGGATGAAACCTGAAAGGGGAGGAGGAGGGTGAAGAATATGGTAAAAACATTTAGAGAAATTCAGTAAATTCTCTTTAAATGTTAGAAACTAGACTTTGGACAATTTTAAAGATTATAAAATTGTTTTTTAATAAACTAGTTATTTGCACTTTACCTGCTGGCTTTTCCATTTGATAGATAACATTCTGAACTCCAGCAGAGTTTTATAATCCCCACGTGCTTAAATATACTAAATGTTCTTTTTCCATTAAGGTTAATGTTCGTGAAGAAATTGAAGAGTTTTTTCCAAGAATGTGGAAGATAAATCAAGATAAAAGAAGGCTAATGAAAAGTATTAAAGATCAGAAAATTAAAATTGAATGGGGGAAAAAATTGAACAGAAGATTGGTCAGATAGAAGCACTTGAATATTTTTTTTAAGGCTATTTTGAATTGTTTGAATTGGGGAAGAATACACGAAGTATGAAAAATGAAAAACTCAATGAAGAATGAAGAGAAGTAGAAAGCAAGAGTGAAGTAGAATTAAAAGAATCTGGAAGAATGAATGGGTCCTAGGTTAAGTAAATGTATGGTTTATGTTCCAGTGTCTGTATGATCAAGTTGTAGATGAATTTGCATGATTTCTTAGTTAATAGAGAATTGGTGATCTGGTTCAAGTAGGGAATTATTGAGGACAGTTAGCAGTATTAACAATGGGTTATTAATGAGCTGAAATTTTTTCTGGAGGGTGTTGCCTAACCATTTGTTTTTTCAGGAGCAATCAATATAAATAATTACGGTACTTAAAATGTTAGGTGTTAGGCATCTACGTGACCAGTGCCATTTGTAATACTGTCTTCTTTGTTAGGAGTCTCGCTCTCAGTCAAAATCTCCAACGGGAACTCCTGCTCGTGTAAAATCGGAGAGCAGGTCAGGATCTCGTAGTCCATCAAGGGTTTCCAAACACTCAGAATCCCATTCTCGATCAAGATCAAAATCCAGGTAAGTGTCCTTAAAATAATACTTAAGATGCTTTCCTTGGACTTTTCAGGGCCATGTAGTTTTTACCAGGTTCCTTATTTTTGCTGTGTTTTATATAGATATTTCACAAAATCATAAAGTAATTTTTCTTAAACCCTAGAGTTTAGAAATGAATGTCCTGGGGGCACCTGGGTGACTCAGTCAGTTTAGCACCAACTCTTGGTTTCAGCACGGGTCATGATCTCAGAGTGTTGAGATTGAGCCCTGGATCAGACTCACCCTCAGCGGGGAGTCTGCTGCTCTCTCCCTTTCCCAGTCATACATTTTCTCTCTCCCTCCCACCCCCAAATGAATAAATAAATTTTTTAAAAAGATGAACGTTCCTGATAAAGATTTTTTTTTTTTATTATTTTTTAAAGATTTTATTTATTTATTTAACAGAGATCACAGGTAGGCACAGAGGCAGGCAGAGAGAGGGGGGGAAGCAGGCTCCCCGCTGAGCAGAAAGCCCGATGCAGGACTTGATCCCAGGACCCTGAGACCATGACCCGAGGCAAAGGCAGCAGCTTAACCCACTGAGCCACCCAGGCGTCCCCAGATAAAGATTTAGATAAGGCAGAGTCCGGTCATCTTTTAGCCCGGTTAACCTATCAGTTACTAGCTATTAATATAAATTAAGTGTTTTGATTGATTTAAATGTACTTGGCACTGAGGATTGGAGTTTGATTTTATTTCAACAGTATTTGTGCAACAAAAATGTAATTTTCTCTGTCAGAGACTTAGCATGTAATTCAGTACAGAGAACATTGATGTATCTATGTTGTATTAATTATCGAAATGATTTGAAAAGATTTTTCAGAATTCATATTCCAGCTATATCCTGTACCTGAAGATTGTGACTAAGTGCGTTCAGGGTGGAGCTGGCCAGATAGAGCTGGGGAGACTCTGGGTGATTCAGAAGCCCCTCCACTCCACTGACAATAAAACTCCAGTGAATCACTGCAGAGTTCACTGTATCAGATGTCCCAGGTGTACAGGGGTGGGTGAAAGAAAGTTTAAAAACAACCTGGACGGTTATTCAGTAAATCATAATTTCGTGATTAGGGACATAATTTGTCTTTGTATGGAGTTTGCTTGTCAATGGAGCATGAGACCGAAGAATTGGTTGAAGGACTGTACTTGAGTCCACAGCTGTCTTTATCATATCCAGGATCCAACTTGATTTACTAACCACTCTAATTAAATCTACATGTGTAGAGTAACACTGTGTAGAATTTGGTTATGCAAACAGAAATGAGCATATTTTCATTTTAGTACCTTTGCATTTGCTGCTCTCAGCCTAGAATTCTCTTCCCTCATATATTCAGTCACTTGATTTATTCTCTGCCCAAGCGTCACCTGAGAACATTAAAGAGCATGCATGCTCTTCTAAGTTTTTTTCATAATGCTTACCACTATCTGATTTAGAGGAAAGTTAGGTACTCTTAAAGGGTTTTTAATGTCTCGTTTTTCATTACTATGTAAAAATAATAATTGATGGGGCACTTGGTGGCTCAGTTAAGCATCTACCTTTGGCTCAGGTTATAATCTCGGGGTCCTGGAATCAAGCCCTTTATCAGGGAAGCCTGCTTCTCCATCTGCCTCTGCCCCTCTCCTTGCTTGTGTGCTCTCTCTCTCAAATAAATAAATCTTGTAAAAAAATAAAAGTAACAATTGATATGTTAAATGAGAGGTTTTCTTATTAATGTTTATCTTTTACATTGAGGCTATAAATTAGTGCTAAGGAAAATGGAAAGTATCTAAAAGTATACTAAATCTGCTAGGAACCATATCTCTATGTCTTGCCAAGGGACCTTTGCTCTTGCTATTCCTAGAACACTTTGCCCTTATCTATCTAGTAAAATTAATGTCTCCCAGCATTATTGTTAGCCTTCTTTGTTTTGAATAATCTTCCCTTACTATTTTTATTCCCTTTACCCATGTGCTGTCTTTTTTAACTTTCTGGCCCTTAGCATGTATAACATGTATTGAACATCTTAAACAAGTTGTTTTGTAAGACTGTGATCACCAGTAGGGCGCCTAGGTGGCTCAGTTTGGTTAAGTATCCAACTCTTGATCTCAGCTCAGTTCTTAATCTCAGGGTTGTGAGTTCAAGCCCCACATTTAAAAAAAAAAACAAAAACAAAAAACTGATCACTTCTGGTCAAGATGTTTATTAAGGGTGGCTTACATGAACAGTAAATAAATTGTTGTATTAAGGGGTGCCTGGGTGGCTCAGTTGGTTAGGCATCTGCCTTCAGCTCAGGTCATGATCTCAGGCTACTGGGATTGAGCTCAGCATTGGGTTTCTCGCTCAGAGAGCCCACTTCTCTCTCTGCCTCTCCCCTCTCCTTGTGCTCTCTGTCCCTCTCAAATCTTTAAAAACAAAAAAGGAAAGAAATTGTTGCATTAAGAGGCAAAGAAAATCAGTGACTGAAGTAGAGATAGGAGATGAACTAGGGAATCAGCAGTGGAGGGTGGGTGAGGTGCTCTGGAAAGCTAGAAGAAATGAAGACTATTACATGGGCATTTAGGTTATTGAATTAACTTAGATGCTAGATTGCAGTGGGCTAAAGAAAGATTAGAAAGGAAATGGTATTTAACAGTGAAGGGAATATAGAACTATATTGAGAATATAAGATGGTAAGAATCAAAGGATTTTACTGTGGTGGTAATGGTAGTTGGTGGTTTGTGTTGTCTTTGTTGTGGTAAGATACACATAAAATAAAATTTACAATCTCAGTCATTTTTAAGTGTACAGTTCAGTGATAGTAAATACATTCACATTGTGCAGCCATCACCACCATCTGTCCCCAGAGCTGTTTTCAGCTTGTAAAACTGAAATTCTATACCCATTAAACAGTGGCTCCTTGTTTTTGCCTACCCTAAGAACTTTATATATATAGTGTAATCACAGTATTTGTCTTTTGGTGACTGACTTGTCTCACTTAACATAATGTCCTCAGGTTTCATCCATGTCACAGAATATTGCAGGATTTCCTTAGGGCTAGTTTGTATTTTACTTTTTAAAGAAGGTAGAGTTACAAAATGCTTGTAATGTAAAGTGAAGAGAGTGTAGAAGGAATAGACGAAGAACATGATGATTGTAGTGATTAAGAGAACAAGAGGAAGAATATTTTTTCCTCAGAAGGGAACTGGGGTACATGTATAGATCCTTGTCATTAGCCATCTTGTTTCAGTATTTTTACCTAAATGTATTTCTCTCAAAGGTCGAGGTCAAGGAGGCATTCTCATAGACGTTACACTCGATCCAGATCCCATTCTCACTCTCATAGGAGACGATCTCGAAGTAGGTCATACACACCAGAATACCGGCGTCGAAGAAGCCGAAGTCATTCTCCAATGTCTAACCGGAGAAGACATACAGGCAGCAGGGTTTGTGGTTTTTGAAAATTACTGAAAGCTTTGTCTCTATGTGTTTAGTCATAGCATAATATCTTACTTTCATGAGATTAGACCATTATTTTAAAGTGGTACTCCAAGGGCACCTGGCTGGCTCAGTCAGTGGAGCATGTGGCTCTTGATCTCAAGGTTATGTGTCTGAGACCCTCACTGGGTGTAGAGATTACTTAGGAAATAAAAAATAAAGTGGTACTCCAGAAACATCATTAATTATATGAATATTGTTTGTATACATTTAAATATATTTGCTTAACTTTTGAGTAGTTAAAAGAAATTTGGGGGGAATACATGTTCTAAGAATTAAAATCAAAAGCATAAACTGAGTTGAGAATATTGAGATGAAAAAGTTGGTGGAGATTAAGGGAAGCTGACAAAGAAATACATGTAGTAATAACAGCTAACACATATTGAGCACTATGCAGTTGTTCAATACATTCAATGGATAAGAGTCTGGGGTGCCTGGGTGGCTCAGTGGATTAAAGAGTCTGGGACATGAGACACTGAGGTTTGGTTTTTGGCTAACTGGCAGAGCCCAGGTGTCAGCCAGCCTGCTTGACTCTTAAAAGTTTCGGTGCTTAACTGCTGTAGTGTGCTTTTCCACCATGTGATGCTGAATTACTTAACTCTGATGGAGTCTCCTATTTCATGATGTTTTGAAATATGTACATAGATTTTTCAAATCTGTTTAGTGGGAAGTTTGAAGGAATACCCTTGGTAAGAATGAAAATGGAGGAAAGTCTAATCGGCAATTATAAAGTCCAATTAAGTACAAATCTGTAAGCTAGAAAACATTTGAATAAGCCATAAATATGGCTTTAAACTATGGTGGATTCTTAGGATACATTCTGAAAATTGCTGGGACTAGAAAGGTTGGGGATGTTTTTATTCAGGCTCCAATGGCAGTATACTCCAAAGAAGGCCTGAGTGTGCTGTGAACTGTAAAAAATACAGCTCATCTGGTTTTTTTCCTCTTAAATTCTTCTTTCCCAAGGGACCTGAAATAGTATAGTCTTAGTGTATTAGAGGAGTGTTCTAAGCTAAGTATTTCTATGTTTATTAATTTTTATTTCAATTTGGAGCTTGAAATTAAATCACATCTTTTTCACCAGGCAAATCCAGATCCCAACACTTGTCTTGGAGTGTTTGGCCTCAGTTTATACACAACAGAGAGAGATCTTCGTGAAGTATTTTCTCGATATGGACCATTGAGTGGTGTCAATGTGGTTTATGATCAGCGAACTGGTCGGTCACGAGGATTTGCTTTTGTTTATTTTGAAAGAATAGATGACTCAAAGGAGGTAATTTTGTTTTTATAATTTTATAATTTTTCAAGTTGAAATCTTTCTGATGTGCATGAATATATTCTTAAAAGTTGACTAATAGTCTCCCAGTTTTATAATTTGTTCTCTTTCATTCCCTAACCTCAGTTTGGTTCAAACTCTTCCTTTTCTTTTTTTTTTTTTCTTTTTTTTTTTTTAAGATTTTATTTATTTGTCAGAGAGAGAGTGCGAGAGAGCGAGCACAGGCAGACAGAGTGGCAGGCAGAGGCAGAGGGAGAAGCAGGCTCCCTGCCGAGCAAGGAGCCCGATGTGGGACTCGGTCCCAGGACACTGGGATCATGACCTGAGCCGAAGGCAGCCGCTTAACCAACTGAGCCACCCAGCCGTCCCCAAACTCTTCCTTTTAGCACCAGCTGGGTGGCTTAGTAGGTTAAGCATCTGCCTTAGGTTCAGATCATCCCAGGTGGGATCGAGCCCCTGGTCAGGCTCCTTGCTCATTGGGGAGCCTGCTTCTCTCTCTTCCTGTCACTCCCCCTGCTTGTGCACGTGCACACACTCTCTGTGTCAAATAAATAAAATCTCTATTTTTTTTTTTTAAGATTTTATTTATGTGAAAGAAATAGAGAAAGCAGAAGCAGGAGAGGGCTCAATTCCAAGACGCTGAGATCACAACCTGAGCTGAGCTGAAGGGAGACACTTAACCAACTGAGCCCTCTAGCGTCCCTAAATAAAATCTTAAAAAAAAAAAAATGGGTGTCTGGGTGGCTTAGTGGGTTGAGCCTCTGCATTTGGCTCAGGTCCTGGTCTCAGGGTTCTGGGATTGAGCCCTGAGTCAGGCTCCCTGCTCAGTGGGAAGCCTGCTTCCACCTCTCTCTCTGCCTGCCTCAGGGCCTACTTGTGATCTCACTGCCAAATCATCAGTCAGTCAGTCTTAAAAAACAAAAACAAAAAAACTTTTCCTTTCATTGTTAAATTGGAAATTGCCAGTTTCACTTTCCAACTAATATTTTCTGGTATAGGCATATTCTGATTGAAATCTGGCTTTGTAAAGTGAGGTATATGCGTTTGAGTTAATGGCAAAAGTAAAGTATATAAATGTCCTCTTTTGGGTTGCCTGGGTGGCTCGGTGGGTTGGGCCTCTGCCTTCGGCTACTTGTGACCTCTGCCTACTTGTGATCTCTCTCTCAAATAAGTAAAATCTTTAAAAAAAAAAAAAAAAAAGTCCTCTTTTGACTAAACCTTACTCCTATTCCAAGCAGATGATTAAGCTAACTTTTTAGAAATTATATGATATTTTGGAGTGCCTGACTGGCTCAGTTGGTGGAGTGTGTGACTTAATCTCAGGGTTGTGATAAGCCCTGTGTTGGGTGTAGAGATTACTTAAAAATAAAATGTTTTTTGAATTAAAAAGAAATTAGTTGTTTGATCTGTTTAATTTTGTATAGAATTAGCTCCCCATGTATAGACAAAGAGCTTTGTTTTTCTATTTGCATATTCATCTGTGATTTTGTTCTTTAATTAAAATATACATAAAATTGTTTTGGGTTGTTTTAAGATTTGATTTGAGAGAGAGCATAGTGGGTGATAAAGGGAGGAGAGAATCTCAAGCAGACTCTGTACTGAGCCCCAAGCGGGGTTCCTTATCACAACACTGAGATCATGACCTGAGCCAAAATCAACAGTCGGACACTTAACCAGCCAAGCCACCCAATCGCCCCTAAAGCTGTGCTGCTCTAATGTATTAGATACTGGATTATAAAGAGAGCAGTAGGCTTGCTTTCGCTATACTAAAGTTGATAGTGATTGGGTTAGAAAATTCCATTTTTAAGGAATTTGAAGCTCGTTGTTAAAGTTTTATCGAACCCTTTTTGGGGCACCTGGGTGGCTCAGTTGGTTAAATATCCCAGTCTTGATCTCAGCTCATGTGTTGATCTCAGGGTTGTGAATTCAGGCCCCATATTGGGCTCCATTACTTTAAAAAAGTAAGGGTTGTTGTTGTTTTAATCAAATTTTAATAAATGGCAGGGCACCTGGCTGGCCCAGTAGATAGAGCATGCAACTTTTGATTTCACGGTCATGAGTTTGGGCCCCACATTGGGCATAGAGCTTACTTTAAAAAAAACAGACAAAACGCCTAATAATTGCAAATGTACCATTTTACATGTAAAATGTATGCATTTACATTTGCTCTCTGCATCAAGAGCATTTGATTGCAACACAGTCAGTCATTATAAAACCATATCTGGGGTGCCTGGGTGGATCAGTGTAAAGCTTCTACTTTTGGCTCAGGTCATTATCCCAGGGTCCTGGGATTGAGCCCCAAGTCAGGCTCCCTGCTCAGCAGGAAGTCTGCTTCTCCCTCTGCCCCTCCTCGTATGCTCTCTCACTCTTGCTCGCTTTCTCTCTCAAATAAAATCTTTAAAAAAATAATAAATGAATAAATAGTGAAAGTTATCATATCTTTCAAAAATAGTAGATGCTAGTGGATGGAGGCCAGGAATGATGCCAACACTCTTAAAGTGCACAGGATAGCCACCCAGAATAAAGAATTAGCAGTCCAAAAATATCAATAATGTTGGAGGTTGAAAAACCCCAGATAATTGTAACAAAATAACACTCCAGGTTGTAAGTCATTTATGTAATAGACATTCTAATTAGCATTCTCTAATTTTTACTTATTTGAGAGAGAGCATGCATATGCATGAGCTGGGAGCTGGGAGAAAATCCTAAGCAGCCTCGTTGCCCAGTGCAGAGCCCAGTGTGGGGCTTGATCTCACAACCCCGAGATCATGACTTGAGCCAAAATCAAGAGCTGGGACACATCAGCCCACTGAGCTATCTAGTTGCCCCTATCAAATATTATGACTTTCTTTGGTTACATATTTGTGATTTATTTCTTTTCTCAATTAAGAGATACAGGTTTTAATTTTAAAAATAGTAAGGTATCTGATGTGAAATATAAAATAATACCACAATTAGATTTTAAGACTTTATTTATTTATTTGAGAAAGAGAGAGACACCACAAACAGGGGGGGAGGGGTTGGCAGGGAGGGGAAGCAGGCTCCCCGCTCTTGATCCTAGGACCCTAGGATTGTAACCTGAACCGAAGGCAGATGCCTAACCAACTGAACCACTTAGGCGCCCCAAGATTTTTTTTTTTTTTTTTAAGATTTTATTTATTTATTTGACAGAGACACAGCAAGAGAGAGAACACAAGCAGAGGGAGTGGGAGAGAGAGAAGCAGGCTTCCTGCCAAGCAGGGAGCCCAGTGCAGGGCTTGATCCCAGGACCCTGGGATCATGACCCAAGCCAAAGGTAGATGCCTAATGACTGAGCCACCCAGGCGCCCTAAGATTTTTTTTTTAATACAAAATTTGTTAAGAAATTTGTCCTAGCTCTTGAGTCCTCCCATAACCACCTTGTCAGGTTTGTTTCTTTACAAAATAAAATGAAGATGGCAATTTTACTTTAATTCCAAGGAACTTGCAAATTTGGTAGAGTAGTTGGAATTACTGTCCCATTTATTGGTATTAGTGCTGAAGGACAGAGTGATAGGGAATGTGAGTGCAGATTTAAAGACAGGAGCACTTATTGACAGGTTTAGAAGTTCTTTTATATTTGGAGTTCACTAGATGGCAGTGTGTTACCTAAGGAATGGTTTTTGGCTAACCTAGACTTGGTCCCCTGAATTGCAGTTTCTGCTTGGAGTTGCCTAGACTTAAGTTGCCCAACTTGTATGTTTCTTTCTCAGTAGCTGCCCCCAGTCTTTCAGCAGAGGCATGTTTAAATAAGTGTGTGTGTTACAGTGCTGTTCACGTGCATATAGCAAGGATTTGCATGTAAAATCCTGGCCCTTCTTGTTTGGGAAAGAAGTTTAGAGAATTTTAATTTTTTAAATTTCAAGTGGAAAATGTGTTAAATTTGTTGCAGTTTTAGTAGTTTCTCATTAGTGAATTATGCATGACTTTCTTTGCCTTTTCTCCTTTAAAGGCTATGGAAAGGGCAAATGGAATGGAGTTGGATGGTAGAAGAATTCGAGTGGATTATTCTATTACCAAGAGAGCGCACACACCTACACCTGGCATCTACATGGGCAGACCAACTCAGTAAGATTTCAAATTTTTTAAGCTTAACTAAAAGCCAGAAATGTATGCAAACTTCTGATTAATCGAAGGTAAAATGATTTTTTTCCTATAATAAGAATTGAAAGTTATTTAATTTGTGTATATTCTTACATCTGTTTGAGGAGAGGGACAAATTTAAACTCAAAGTCATTCTTGGCTCTTTCCTTGGTGCTATACAAATAGAAAAATTATTAAATACTAGAAGAATGGTATATGCTTTTAAGTATTCTCTTTTTATTCTTACGTGACTTGGGAAGCTTTGTGGATAGGGAAGAATTTTACTGATGGGGGTGTGTATCTTTTTTTTTAATATTTTACTTATTTGACAGATCACAAGTAGGCAGAGAGGCAGGCGGGTGGGGGGTTGGGATCCTGGGATGGAGTCCCATATCACTTTCACTTTTAAGAAATACTTTCTTTAGGGGCGCCTGGGTGGCTCAGTGGGTTGAGCCTCTGCCTTCAGCTCGGGTCATGATCCCAGGGTCCTGAGATCAAGGCCCACATCTGGCTCCTTGCTCGTCGGGAAGCCTGCTTCTCCTTCTCCCACCCCCTGCTTGTGTTCCCTCTACCTTTGTCTCTGTCAAATAAATAAAATCTTTGGGGCGCCTGGGTGGCTGAGTGGGTTAAAGCCTCTGCCTTTGGCTCAGGTCATGATCCCAGGGTCCTGGGATCGAGCCCCACATCAGGTTTTCTCCTCTGCAGAGAGCCTGCTTCCTCCTCTCTCTCCGTGCCTGTCTCTCTTGCCTACTTGTGATCTCTGTCAAATAAATAAAATCTTTAAATTAATTAATTAAATCTTTTTTTAAAAAGTGAAAGAGGGAGTATAGGCTTTCAGTTACTTTGAAACCTTCCTGGGGAAAATGAAGGATTTGGTAAGAAGAGCCTACAAAAACTAAAGTGTAAATAGTGTCCCTGTGATTAGGAGTTGGGAAAAATTACAGGATAAAGTGCTTAAGGGTTTAAATTTGCTGCAGAAGATTTAAAAGCCAGAGCTTGAAATTGTTTTAGGGCTGGGCCTCAGTGTAAGGTAGTTAATTCTGCTGTTCAGAGTCGTTAACCTTTTTATTAAATGCTTGATGTTTATTGTTTTTGAATTAGTCATCACTCATATCTTAGCATTTTGGTACTATTTCCCAGCACCGTATTTCATTTCTGCTTCTTGAAAAGAAAAGGTCCTGCTGTTTTGGGTAGTGCATTAATAAAAGAACAGTTTATAGTTTGAGAGTTTTCTGAAATCATCCCTGGTTTTTTATATAATGAATAGGAAACCAAAGCAGAGTAATACCCTGGGAGTCAGCAAAGTGAGACATGGGATGGGGGTCACTGACATGAAAAGGGTGGTTCTTTCTCCCTTATCTTCCTGCCTCCCTCCATTTTGGTTAAGTACCAGTTGTTATTAAATGAAACTGTAGGGACGCCTGGGTGGCTCAGTTGGTTAAGCGGCTGCCTTCAGCTTCGGTCATGATCCCAGCGTCCTGGGATCGAGTCCCATATCAGGCTCCTTGCTTGGCGGGGAGCCTGCTTCTCCCTCTGCCTCAGCCTGCCACTCTGTCTGCCTGTGCGCGCGCGCTCTCTCTCTCTCTCTCTCTCTCTCTGACAAAAATAAATAAAATCTTTAAAAAAAAATAAATGAAACTGTAAAATAATCACATTGATGTAAAATTTTTACATTTTTCTGTAGTAGTGGCGGTGGCGGTGGTGGAGGTGGTGGTGGAGGTGGAGGAGGTGGCAGGCGTCGAGATTCTTACTATGATAGAGGATATGATCGTGGATATGACAGATATGAAGACTACGATTACCGGTACAGGTAATGTTTTAATTTGTAATTTCTATTCTAAATTAGACAGTAGTTGTATTATTTGGCACTTTTATGTTTCATACATATTAATAAAAATATTTAAAAATAGATGATTGTTTCTTGAGAAAGTAGAGGAAGATGATTTTCTCAAGATTGAGAAAGGTTAATTGTCTGTATTTGCCCAGTATTTTGCTGTACCATATGCTTGCTGTTCTAGTATTAACTGGCACACAGTGAATGTAATAGTATTTGAATGATGGGGAATTTTTATTTTCACCTGCCTCAATGGAGTGATTTTGTGGTATGCTAAATAATCTTTTATTTCCTACAGAAGAAGATCACCTTCTCCTTACTATAGTCGGTACAGATCACGATCGAGATCTCGTTCCTACAGCCCAAGTACGTATACTTTTATTTTGTAGCATTAAGAAGCATTTGTAGGCAGGGGGTGGGAGGTTAGGGGAGCCTGGTGGTGGGTATTAGGGAGGGCATATATTGCATGGAGCACTGGGTGTGGTGCAAAAACAATGAATACTGTTACGCTGAAAAGACATTTAAAAAATTTAAAAAAGAGAAAAAAAGAAGCATTTGTAACTAATGGTTTATTTTAGAAAATTAGGGTAAATGGAGATTGTTGATAGTTGGACAAATAATAGACAAGTCAAACTATAATTGTCATTTTGACTTTTGTTTTTTGCTCTCTTTCAGGACGCTATTGATACACAGAATGGTTGCAGATGAGGACATCTTTTTCTGTGTGTGTGTGTGTGTGTGTGTGTGTGTGTGTGTGTTGGTTTGGTTTGCTTTTGGGTTTTTTGTTTGTTTTGGTTGGGTTTTGGGTTTTGGGTTTGTTTTTTGTTTAATTCTGGATTTCCCCAAGCTTCTAATCCTTCTTACTTCTTAAAAAGAACCCTTAAAAAAATCTTCGGTTTATTCATCATCTACACTTTATCAGTTTTATTGCTGTTTCCACCCCTTTTAGTATACTCTTAAAGATGTAATTGTCGTCATTTTGAGTAAACATCTTAAGTAAAAAAAGGAACCCCCAGTGTTACACTTTGTAAACGATTTTTTTTTCCTTTTTTCTTTTTCTTTTTTTCCTTTTCTTTTCTTTTTTTGCTTTCCTTTGCTTTTATAGAAAATTGACTCCAGGCTAATCAAATGAGGAAAGAAATTATCTTTTTAAAGCTTCTTTTGTGTTAGATACTGTATTAGACATTATACTAGAAACCTCCATTTACAGCGAACTCCTTTTTTAACTTTCTTTTGGGGAACGTAGTAACACATAAAGTAGTTCAGTCATGTCAAGTTTGTCTGGGGTGGCATGGAGCAGTCAAATAGTTGAGTGTAGAAAGTTTGAAGCTGTAGAAGAAAACACTTGTTCATTTCTTTTGAAGAACGAAATATTTGAACCCTAAGAATTATGTCATTTTTTTAAGAGATGAAAGCTTGTGGACTCCTACAAAACATGTTGTATTTAAAATATATCTGTTAAGACTTAAAGTGTGATTTTTGTGTTGAATTTATTGAAATTTAAGTATTCCCTTAATCAGTGAAGGACAACTATTATTTATTACTTAGAGTAATTGTATACTTTGCTGTTAGAAATTTTTGTATGGGGACAATGGTTAAGCAGGCTCTTATTGTATAGTATAGAGTCCTTTAGAAGATACGTGTGAGGAAAAGTAGTCTCCTTTCAAATAAAAGTTAATTTCTTTGAAAATGGGACTGTTTCTTTATTGTGGTAGAATGAGAAAAATATATATAACTTATATAACTGGATTGATTTGGGAACCAGTCCTTTTCCTGATATTTTTGCTTATATCCAATATAATTCTTTCTCTTAGTCTTTAAAAATCCTTGTTTTGGGGCACCTGGGTGGTTCATTTGGTTAAGCATCTGCATTTGGCTCAGGTCCTTATCCCAGGGTGCTGGGATTGAGCCCCACCCACATGGGGTTCCCTGCTCATCAGGGAGTCATCTTCTGCGTCTCCCTCTACCCCTCTCCCTGCTCAGGTGTGTATGCACACTCTCTCTCAACTAAAATCTTTGGGGAAAAAATATTAAAAATCAAAAATCCTTGTTTTTCTTTCCTCCCCCCCCTTTTTTTTTTCTTCTAAGATTTTATTTATTTGAGAGAGAGAGCACAAGCAGGGAGAGTGGCAGGGAGAGGGAGAAGCAGGCTCCCCACCGAGCAGAGAGCCTGACATAGGGCTTGAACCCAGGGTCCTGGAATCATGACCCGAGTTAAAGACAGACGCTCAGCTGACTGAGCCACCAAGGCGCCCCTTCGCCTCCCTTCTTCTGTCAGCCTAGTTGTCGATATTGAGAATGTTCAGTACCAGGCATCATGGTGAACTAAAGATAAATAATACAATTTATGTCTTTAAGAAGTCCCTACTCTGGGTACCTGGGTGGCTCAGTCGGTTGGGCGTCTGCCTTTGGCTCCGGTCATGATCCCGGGGTCCTGGGATCAGGGACTATGTTGGGCTCCCTGCTCAGTGGGGAGCCTGCTTCTCCCTCCCTTACTCTCCCTGTGCGCGTGCGTGCTCTCGCTCTCTCTCTGTCAAATGAATAAATCCTTTTAAAAAGCCTACAGTGTAATAGAAAACATACTCTGACAACTCTAATGTAATATAGGGTGAGAGTGTTTTAGTAAAGAGGTGGGTTGTGTCAGGTGACTTTTATAAAAGGGTGTAGGACCTCATTTGTTTTCTCCCTCAAAGCAATGGGAAAAAAATTATTATCTATGTAATAGACTGATGGGATTATTATTATTATAATTGTGAGATTAAAGTGCATCGGGTATCTTTGTTTTTATTTATTTACTTATTTTTATTTAGAGGGCAGGGTGAGGGGCAAAGGTAGAGGGAGGGAGAATCTCAAATAGACTCCTCACTGAGTGCAGAGCCTGGCACTTGGCTCAATTTCATGACCCCAAGATCATGAGCCAAAATCAAGAGTCAGATGCTTAACCAACACAGCTATCCAGCCCCCCCTTTTTTTTTTTTTTAAGATATTATTTTTGAGGCAGTTGGGTGACTCAGCCAGTTAAGCATCTGCCTTTGACTCAGGTCATGATCCCGGGGGTTGGGGTCGGGGCTCAGGTTCCTTGTTCAGTGGAGAATCTCTTCTCCCTCTGCCTGTCACTTCCCCTGCTTGTGCACTTGCTCACTCTCTGTCAAATAAATTAAAAAAAAAAATAAAAACCTTAATGATATATGAATAAGTGGAAAAATAGGGAACAAATTAAGATTTCTGAATCATCCTAATTTTAGCAAAGGGGGGAGGGAGCCTTGTCAATATCTGGAGGAACAGCAAATATAATGGCCTTACAGCACTAGAATACCTGAAATGTTGGAGAGAAAGGAGGCCTGAGAGGACAAAGGTAGTAACCAAGGGCTGGATGTTGCTGGGGAAAGAGGAAGAGGTTGGGAGGTGTGGCTTCAGCAGTCAAGAGGTAAATGCCTTTATAGGAAGGGGAGCTGCTATCAGAAGTCGTTGTAAATGTGTAATGTTATGTATTAGATACTAAGATATTAGGCTTAAGAACTTTAAAGACTACATGTGTTAAATTGTGTGAATGTCCACACTAGTTGAGCCTATTTAAATTTTTTTAAAGTTGTCTTTCCTTTTGGTGTGTGAATTTTCTTTTTCCCACACAAATAACTCAAAATTAATTGGATTAAATGGTCAAAAACAGTGCATTTTTGTATTACAAAGTACACATTGAAAGGCAAGATGAGAAATATACCATAGATGGGAGTCATGAATACAGAAAACAAGGAAACTAACTTCCAAGAAAGCCAAACATGGGCAAGTGGAATCACAAGCTTTGCCAATTTTAGTGAGTTGTGAATGAAATTGACAGATTTGGGGAAAATGAGACTATCCAAAAGAGGATCTAGGGGCACCTGATTTGCTCAGTTGGTGGCGCCTATTGACTCTTGATCATCAGGATTGTGAGTTCAAGCCTCATGTTTGGCATGGAGCCTACTTTTTAGATTTTATTTGAGAGGGTGCAGGCAGGTGGCAGGAGCAGGGGCAGAGAAGTAGACTCTGTTGAGCCAGGAACCCACCACAGGGCTCCCATCCCAGAACCCCAGAGATCCTGACTAGCCAAAGGCAGATGCTTAACTGATGGAGACACCCAGGCGCCCCTCTGACCACTCTCAATTTGAGAAAATTCAAAGTATGTATAGAGGAGAGAATGGGGTGTTGTTGGGAGATGGATAGTAGTGAAGTGTGCACAGTGTGAATACTTAATGCCACAGATCTGTGCACTGTTACAAATGGTAAATATGTGTAGTTTACCACACACAAAGACATAATAAAAAATCAAACTCCCTAAAATAAAGATCCACACATCTAATTTGGTATTATTTCTCTCTGGTGTATCCTGTTATTTGATAGTTGCCAAATGATTAGGTAACCAGTGAGGTAACTTGCTTCATGACTTGCTGTACTGTTGGTGCCTAGAACAGTGCCTGACATGGAGTAAATGCCCAATAAATGTTTGTACAAATGAATGAATGGGGATAGTAACAGGGAAAAGTTTGGTAGGGTCCATAACTAAATTCCCAATCAGAAAGTTACATCAAGTTAAACTAAAGAGCTAAAGTATAAAAGAAGTATACAAAAGGTAAGGTATAAGCTGAAATATGTTCAATCATGATGATCCTATAAAAGGGTTAATCACTTTTGTTAACCCTCTAAAAAAGGAAGAGAAGTGACAATATAACAATTATGAAAGGATTGGGTCTTAACTCACCTTGAAAGTTCATTTACATGGAACACTGAGATCCCTGATGTCAGATAAGTGAAGCATTCTGATATTTACAAAATCAAGTGCAGAGAAGTCACAGTGGAAAATGTCCTTTTTTTGAAAGACATGAATTTTGTTTTCTGAGTACTGTACATTAAAAATTATTATTTTTTTTTTCTTTAAGGTTTGGAGCAGAGAGCCCGATGCGGGGCTCAATCCCAGGACCCTGGGATCATGACCTGAGCCGAAGGCAGAGGCTTTAACCCACTGAGCCACCCAGGCGCCCCTAAAAATTATTTTTGAGGGGGTGCATGGCTGGCTCAGTTGATAGAACATGCAATTCTTTTTTTTTTTTTTAAGATTTTATTTATTTATTTGACAGAGATTACAAGTAGGCAAGAGAGGCAGGCAGGGGGAGAGAGAGGAGGAAGCAGGCTCTCTGAGGAGCAGAGAGCCCGATGTGGGGCTGGATCTCAGGACCCTGGGATCATGACCTGAGCCAAAAGCAGAGGCTTTAACCCACTGAGCCACCCAGGCGCCCCAGAACATGCAATTCTTGCATGTTCTGTGAGTTTGAAACCCAGGTTGGGTGTAGAAATTACTTTATCTCTGAAAAAATTATTTTTTGTTCGTTTTTGTTTATAGGGGCGCCGGGGTGGCTCAGTGGGTTAAGCAACTGCCTTCTGTTCAGGTCATGATTCTGGAGTCCCGGGATCAAGTCCCACATCAGGCTCCCTGCCCAGCAGGGAGTCTGCTGCTCCCTCTGACCTCTCCCCTCATTCTCCTGCTCAGTGTCTCTCAAATAAAATTTTTTAAAAGATTTTATTTATTTGAGAGAGAGCATGAGCATGGGGGGCGGAGGCGCGGCACTGACGGAGTGGGACATGCAGACGTCCTGCTGAGCGGGGCCTGATGAAACTCTCAGTTCCAGGACCCTGAGATCATGACCAAGCTGAAAGCAGACACTTAACTAAGCCACCCAGGTGCCCCAGTAGAGCATGGGATTCTTGATTGTGGGGTTGTTAGTTTTAAGACCCACATTGGGTATAGAAATTACTTAAAAATCTTTTGGGGGTGCCTACGTGGCTCAGTGTTGAGCGTCTGCCTTCGGCTCTGGTTGTGGTCCCAGGGTCCTGGGTTCAAGCCCCACATCGGGCTCTCTGCTTGGCAGGAGTCCTGCTTCTCCCTCTCCCACTCCCCCTGTCTGCCTTCGGCTCTGGTTGTGGTCCCAGGGTCCTGGGTTCAAGCCCCACATCGGGCTCTCTGCTTGGCAGGAGTCCTGCTTCTCCCTCTCCCACTCCCCCTGTTTGCGTTCCCTCTCTTCGTGTGTGTGTCTCCATCAAATAAAATCTTAAAAAAAAGAAAAATGAAAGACCAAGAATGGTTAAAACATTTTAAAAATAAATAAAAATATATATTTTAAAAGTTATTTTCAGCTCTTCCACGGGAGGCGTACATGCTGCCACTGGGGCCACTGCCATGTCTCTAGTGATCCCTGAGAAGTTCCAGCACATTTTGCGAGTACTCAACACTAATATAGATGGGTGGCGGAAAATAGCCTTTGCCATCACTGCAATTAAGGGTGTGGGGCAAAGATAGGCTCATGTGGTGTTAAAGAAAGCAGACATCGATCTCAACGGCCGGAGAGCTCACTGAGGATGAGGTGGAACGTGTGATCACCATTATGCAGAATCCTCGCCAGTATAAGATCCCAGACTGGTTTTTGAACAGACAGAAGGACGTGAAGGATAGAAAGTACAGCCAGGTCCTGGCTAATGGCCTGGACAGCAAACTTCGTGAAGACCTGGAGAGACTGAAGATCAGGGCCCACAGAGGGCTGCACCACTTTGGGGGACTTCGTGTACGAGGCCAGCACACCATAGGGTTCTGGGGCCACACTGTGGATGTGTCCAAGAAGAAATAAATCCGTAGGCCTTGTCTGTTGTTGTTGTTGTTGTTGTTGTTGTTTTAAGATTTTATTTATTTGACAGAGATCACAAGTAGGCAGAGAGGCAGGCAGAGAGAGAGGAGGAAGCAGGCTCCCTGCTGAGCAGAGAGCCCGATGCAGGGCTCGATCCCAGGACCCTGTGTTCATGACCTGAGCCGAAGGCAGAGGCTTTAACCCCCTGAGCTACCCAGGTGCCCCTGTAGGCCCTGTCTTGAATAAAATAGTTTATACACCTAAAAAAAAAAAAAAAGTTTTCACTAATCTCTTTGTAAAGGTTCAAGTATAATTAAATTTCTTTTTTAAGATTATTTATTTGACAGACACAGAGAATACATGCAGGGGTAATGGGAGAGGGAGAAGCAGGCTTCCTGCTGAGCAGGGAGCCCAATGTGTGGGACTCCATCTAGGACCTGGGATCATGACCTGAGCCAAAGGCAGATGCCTAATGACTGAGCCACCCAGGCACCCGTACAAATGTAATTAAATTTTTTTTTGTAATTAAACTTTTAATACAACTTTAAAAATTTAAATTATTATTTTTTTTATTTCTTTTCAGCATAACTATTGTTTTTGCATAAATTATTGTTTATATGTTCTGGTTCTTCAAGATTATTTATGGTTGTTTACACTTATTTTTTTGTTGGGTTTTTTTAAAGATTTTTTTTATTTATTTGACAGACAGAGATCACAAGTAGGCAGAGAGGCAGGCAGAGAGAGAGAGGAGGAAGCAGGCTCCCGGCTGAGCAGGGAGCCGGATGCGGGGCTCGATCCCAGACCTGGGATCATAACTCGAGCCGAAGGCAGAGGCTTTAATCCACTGAGCCACGCAGGCACCCCTAAGTTTATTTTTTTTTTAAGATTTTATTTATTTGACAGATCACAAGTAGGCCAAGAGGCAGGCAGAGAAGAGGAAGCAGGCTCCCCGCTGAGCAGAGAGCCCAATGTGGGGCTCGATCCCAGGACTCTGGGATCATGACCTGAGCCAAAGGCAGAGGCTCTAACCCACTGAGCCACCCAGGCACCCCATGTTAAGTTGTTTTTAAGTAATCTCTGTGCCCGATGTGGGGCCCAAACTCAGGACCATGAAATCAAGAGCTGAATTCAGAATGAGCCAGCCAGGCATCTATTAATAAGTACAAGACTCGAAGAAAATAAATACTTGTCTTGTATACATGGATCTTGAATCCATTTGTACACCACTGAATGGGAAGCCTAATATAAATATTTCAATCCTTACCCTAACTTTGAAGCTCAGTGGAGTTTGGGAATGCTCTGCTACAACAATCAAGGTGTCTTCTTAAGTTCCAGCAAACAGGAGCACCTGGGTGGCTCAGTCAGTTAAGCGGTAGACTCAATTTTGGCTCAGGTTGTGATCTCAGGGTCCTGGGATTGAGCCCCAATTTGGTTTTCTGTGCTCAGTGGAAAGTCTGCTATCCTCTCTCTCTGTTCCTCCCATCCCCACTCATCCTCTCTCAAATAAATTTTTTTTTTTTAATTTGTCAGAGAGAGAGGGAGAGAGAGAGCACGAGCACAGTCAGACAGAGTGGCAGGCAGAGGGAGAAGCAGGCTCCCTGCCAAGGGAGGAGCCCGATGTGGGACTCGATCCCATGACGCTAGGATCGTGACCTGAGCCGAAGGCAGCCGCTTAACCAACTGAGCCACCCAGGCGTCCCATCAAATAAATCTTTTTTAAAAAATTCCAGCAACATTCAGGGGTACGCCTATGTGGTGCATTCACTTAAGCTCAGCTCATGAATCTTTTGGGTGGTAGGATCAAGCCCCGCACCAGGCTGCCAAAAGTCGGCTTGAGATTCTCCTCTCCCTCAGGCCCTCCCGTGTGCTCTCTCTCTCAACTCTTTTTTTTTTTTTAAATTCTAGCAAACATTCAGACATAGAAAATTATATTAGGGGGTGCCTGGGTGGCCCAGTCAGTTAAGCGTCTGACTTTAGCTCAGGTCGTGATCTCTGAGTCATGGGATCAAGCCCCGTGTGGGGCTCTGGGCTCAGCGGGGAGCTTAGAGATACTCCCTCTCTCTCCCTCTGCTCTTCCCCTGGCTTGTGCTCTCTCTCTGAAATAAAATCTTAAAAAATAGTTCACATTTGGCATATTAACTTAGGAAAATATAGGGTGGGAAGCAACATGCAGTAGGGTAAGTTTGGGCATTCCACAAGTTCGTGTAGTAGTCCTCACAGCAGTACAACCTGTACAAAAATGATGAAATCTGCAGTGTGCAAGTGCAGGACCCTCCTGGAAATTTTATGTTTCAGCACCCAGTATCTCTTGTAACAACTCTGTAGTATAGCTTCCAAAGTTCCTGGAAGAGCTACCTAGTTATGTTACTGCATTTGGAAGCTTCCAAGTATGGTGTCCCCACCAGATACAGTTTCTTCTGGTTCAGATGCATTTTACAAATCAGGTCACTTTTACCATACGCAAATGTTAACAGAGAGGACACCATAGTTATCAGGGTGCCAGAGAAACAAGTGTAATAAAAGGTCAAATTCTCATGCAGAAAGCGGCAGGGTTTTGTTAAAGGAATAGAGTCCAGAATGGAGCACCTGGGTGGCTCAGTGGATAAGTGTCTGCCTGGGTCACGATCCCAGGATACTGGGGTCAGGCCCAGTATGGGGCTCCCTGCTCGGCAGGAAGCTTGCTTCTCTCTCTCCCACTCCCCCTGCTTGTGTTCCCTCTCTCGCTGGGTCTCTCTCTGTCAAATAAAATCTTTTTTTTTTAAGATTTTATTTATTTGCCAGAGATAGAATACACACAAGCAGGCAGAGAGGCAGGCAGAGGCAGCGAGAGAAGCAGGCCTCCCGCCGAGCAAGGACCCCGATGGGGGACTCGATCCCAGGACTCTGGGATCATGACCTGAGCCGAAGGCAGCGGCTTAACCAACTGAGCCACCCAGGCGTCCCTGTCAAATAAAATCTTAAAAAAAAAAAATTTTATTTCAGAGAGACAGAGCACGGGAGGAGAGAGGGTCAGCACAAGAAGTAGACTCCCTGGGATGCCTGGGTGGCTCAGTTGGTTAAGCGGCTGCCTTCGGCTCAGGTCATGATCCCAGGGTCCTGGGATCGAGTCCCACATCAGGCTCCTTGCTTAGCAGGGAGCCTGCTTCTCCCTCTGCCTCTGCCTGCCACTCTGCCTGTGCTTGCTCGCTCTCTCTCCCTCTCTCTGACAAATAAATTTAAAAAAAAAAAAAAAGAAGTAGACTCCCTGCTAAGCAGGGAGCCCAATAGCTCATAAATTAAAAAAAAAAAAAAAAAATCTCCCAAGATATATTGGCAAAGTGAAAAAACATCAAGGTGTATAGTAGTATGTGTTCTATGCTGCCATTCATATATTTATGTGTGGTGTGTACATGTACATGCATAAAATGAAGATATGTTTATACTCCTATAAATACTTCAGATATACATGTGAGGGGCGCCTGGGTGGCTCAATCGGTTAAGTGACCCACTCTTGGTTTTGGCTCAGGTCATGATCTCAGGGTTGTGGGATTGAGCCCCATATAGGGCTCCATTCTCTGTGGGAGCCTCTCCCATGCTCTGACAGATTTTCTCCCTTTCCCTCTGCCCCTCCACCAACTCATGCGCTCTCTCTCTCTCTCAAAATAAGTAAATCTTAAAAAAAAAAAACAAAAACAGGCAACTGGGTGGCTCAGTGGGTTAAAGCTTCCGCCTTCAGCTCATGGCAGGTCATGGTCCCAGGGTCCTGGGATCAAGCCCCTCATAGGGCTCTCGACTCAGCAGGGAGTCTGCTTCCCCTTCTCTCTCTGCCTGCCTCTCTGCCTACTTGTGATCTCTGTCTGTCAAATAAATAAGTAAAGGTCTTAAATAAATAAATAAGGGACGCCTGGGTGGCTCAGTTGGTTGAGCGGCTGCCTTCGGCTCAGGTCATGATCCCAGGGTCCTGGGATCGAGTCCCACATCAGGCTCCTTGCTCAGCAGGGAGCCTGCTTCTCCCTCTGCCTCTGCCTGCCACTCTGTCTGCCTGTGCTCACTCACTCTCTCTCCCTCTCTCTGACAAATAAATAAATTAAAAAAAATTTTTTTAATAAATAAATACATGTGAAGTGGATATGACAGTTTCCTCTGGGGAGGGAAATTAGTTTACTGGAGGTTGTATATTGAAGGAAGACTTAATTTTCACAGTCCATTTTTTTTCTTTTAAAGGGGTGACTTTTTTTTTTTTTTTAAGATTTTATTTATTTCACAGACAGAGATCACAAGTAGGCAGAGAGGCAGGCAGAGAGAGAGGAAGGGAAGCAGGCTCCCTGCTGAGCAGAGAGCCCGATGTGGGGCTCGATCCCAGGACCCTGGGATCATGACCTGAGCCGAAGGCAGAGGCTTTAACCCACTGAGCCACCCAGGTGCCCCTTCACAGTCCATTTTTTAAAAAGATTTTATTTATTTATTTGACAGAGATCACAAGC